>WMKJ01000031.1:0-114381 GCA_009733715.1 Herpomyces periplanetae | reverse complement strand
CCACCCCTCCACCCCTCGACCCCTCCATCCCTCCATCCCCTCGCACCCCATCCCTCCCTTCCCCAGACTCCCTGATACAAACCCCGCCCCACTCTCTGCTCGCTTCGTTCTTATCTTACCTTCCTATCCACAACTATCTCTGTCAATGCACCTCTTCACATAATTTTATCTTCCTGCTCCCCAAGTCCTATTTATCTCCACTTCTCCAGATGCCGTGTATCGCTTCTGTCTCTCAAAACATCACATCCCACTTTACACTTCATCTCTGCATCTTACTACTACTTCCCGTAGTCTTGTTTTCTTGATTATCCCTCTCTCCCCTAACCTCTCTTCCTCCTTCACCTTGCTCCGGTAAACTTTCCTCTTCCACATCTTCATTTGCCCGACTTTTCACCTTTTCTCACATTCTCGTCTATTTCATCCTCTCCCTTCTCCTCTACCATCTCTACTCATTCTTACACCTATGCTCTCTCCCTCTACTCCTCCCTCTCTCTCTCCCTCTCCCCCATCTATTCCCCCTCCATTCTAATCCCATATCCACTCTTGTCCTACTTTTATCCAAATTTTCCTTTCCCTTCCCTTTCCCTCTCCTCTCACGCCTCCACCCTTACTCCCACTATACCACACTTTCTTCTGTGCTAACATCGACCCTCCCCCGTCCTCCACTATCCACCTTTTACTCACTTATCCTCTCTATCCAAAATATCAATCCCACCACATCTCAACCCTCCTCTTACACTTTATGTACTATCTCTCCTAATCGTCTCATTGTCTCCCTTCCTTTTCATCTATTCCAATTTTTTTATCTACTACATGGCTTTATCCTCTTCATCTGTCCCCTCCAATTCATTTTACTCCTCACTATCCCCCCGAAAAACTTCCCCCGTTAAACGCTACAAATGCCAATTTTGTTGCCGTGCCTTCAGCAGAAGTGAACACCGAAATCGTCACGAAAGATCCCGTAAGTTTACTCCCTTTAATTTGTTCATATCCAAACCCCCCCTCCCCATTTCCCTCTCTCTCTGCATCATAAAGTCTGTGCACGCTCATGTTTAAGTGTGTGTGTGTGTGCGTCATACGCATGTCCATGTCCATGTCCATATATTTGTACACCTATATGTATGTGTATATGTGTGTATATGTGTGTGTATGTGAACGTGAATATGTGTATAGATTTATACCTATATCTATGTGTGTGTGTGTATATATTTACATCTCATTTCCCCCCTCAAATACCCTTTCTACTTCCCCCAAATTATTTCCTCCCTCTTCTTTAATTTCTAACCTTTTTCTCCCCACAACTTCAGATACCAAAGAACGTCCCTTCAAATGTCATAAATGTCGAAGTACTTTCGTTCGAAAAGACCTCCTCCTACGTCACGAAAGAACTGTGCATGCAAAAGATTCAAATACTCCTATAATACCCCGAAATCCCCATCATCAAAACAACCCTAAACATCCCTTACGCTCCTCTTCCATATCTCCTCCCCCCCCCTCCCCTTCTTCAAATGAATCCAGTCTACATCACTTCCATTCTCCCACAACCCCCTCCCATCTATCCTCTAGTTCCCCTTGCCTTGACAACTTAACAGGTCTCGAAACTGCCGCCCAAATCGTCACTTACCTCAACGGAGAAAATAACCCCGTAACCCCGCTTGAATCATCTAATCATCCCAAATCAACCTTATCATCCTGGGCAAGATCAGATATGTGCATGGGAATCGATTTTCTTACTATCGGAAACTCCTCCCCTGCCCATATCAAATCGTATTCTCCTACCTCTCCTCTACCTAAAAACACAAATTCCCTTCCTTCCCCAAATAATGATACTTCAATCAATGAAACCATCACTTCGTTTCACAAACGTCAGTTTCCCCGAAAATCCATTCTCGAGTTACTCAATCCCGCCCCAGATTCTCACAACATTCCAAACTCAAACCACCAGTCCACCTCTCATCAAGCCGAAATGTTAGAGAAAGCCCTTGATTTTCGCCTCTATCCTATGAAACCAGAGTGCTTACGCCTGGACTCAAAGCCAATCGTTCAATCCTGTGAAAAACTTTCCCGCTCTTACCTGAGTATGGTCCCCTCCAAAATGAATATAAGGCTACCGTGCATCGAAAATGAAAATGCCTACTCCACCCTCATCAATCGAATCTTAACTCCCGAACGCAAAGCTTCCGTTTTACAATCTTTCTCCCTCCCAAATTTATCCGAATTCAACCGTTATATTGCTGCCTACTTTCAGTTGTGTCATTACCATATTCCAATCTTACACGTACAAACCTTCGATCCAATCAACGTATCCGATGCGTTACTTTTATCCTTGGTCTCCACCGGTGCTTTCTTTGAATCAAATAAAACCTTTGCTTACGCTTCCCACGCTGCATCAAGGGCATTAGTTCAAGAATTCTTCGATAAGAATCCTGATTTCAGCTATCGAGTTTGCCCGTTCTGGGTCTTAGAGAGTACTTTAATGAACATGATATTCGCTACCTGGAGTGAAACTCCAAACGGTTTAGAATGGGTATTTTCTATGCAAAGTTTACTCGCTAGTATGGCTCTAGGATGTCGTTATCAGTATCAAATCCGCGTTAACAACCATTGTAGACAACCCCCATGCCATTCGGACTGGGTAAAAGATGAGGAATTTCGTCGTGTATTCCACTCCGTTTATCTTCTCTTCGCCTTACTAGCTTTGTTGTGTAATTTACCCCCCGCTCTAGGAACTCACGAATTCGAAGAAGTGGATCTACCCAGTTGGGAATCTTTATGGGAACTTACCCCAAAATCAGATAGTCAATGGAGGCAAGCCTTCGCAACTACCCCCAGCCCTATCCTCTTTCGTGATGCCCATTGTGCACTGGCAAACGGCGAAATGGTTCCCTGGTTAGGTGCTTTCGGTTGTCGTATCATGGTTACCGCCATCTTCCTCGACGGCTGGCACCTAAAGTACAACATGTGTGCCCTTCACGATAGTCGGTGGGAAGCTAACCTTGGTAGAGTCCTTAACGTGTGGAAACTAACCTTTGATAAATGTCAGGATGGCGTAACCCGCGATTCAAAAACTAATATCGTTATTTGGCATCCCCTACTAGTTAATGCCCTTGCCATGTACAGATGTACTCGTGCCCGGCTATTAGTTGATATGAAACCAGTCCAAGAAGCCGTCAGATATCATAACAAGTGTGAAATCGCCATGGCAATGGTTAAAGTATGCTCTCAACTTAAAAAATCCGAAGAGTTAATGTGCGTATTGCAAGATTGCCTTGAGTCCATCGATATATCAATGAGACGTATAACAAGTTGGAGTGTCGAGCAACCTTTACTTGAATTCGAACAAATGGCAATTCTATCATTGTGGTTAAGTCGTGTGGAAAATGACGTCGATTCCATGTCATGGGCTGATATGGAAATCTATTCAAGGTTAAAAGCTTTACTCGTTAAAGAGTCCATCGAAGTTGATGAAATGCGCCTGAGCAATACATTATTTCGACTCTGGGACAGTTTAATGCGTGGAGGCATTACTTGGGGTATTGTTACCTTAATGACCGAAGCTGTTCAAATGTGCTGTCGGAGGTTATTAAAGCAAAGTCCCTCCAGCGCTTTGGGCCAAGTGTCGACAAACATGCCCATGAAAGTTGTACCAACCTTATTTCTGCTCAAAGCCTATTAACATGCATGATAACATAAATCTTTAAAGAATACTTAATCTTGCCTGTCCTGCGTACTGCATCATTTTTATCAGTAGTTGATTTAAAACCTGGCAGGTAACTTCGTCTGTTGAAGTCTCCATTATTGCTGCGTTGAACCTAGATGGCATGTAAATTTTTTTACCGTTTCACGTCTAGCTGTCCCATATTTTCCAATCAATCATATATTCCCACCCTCCTTGTCCCATATGTACGCACGAAATATCTAATGTTAAAATTTAAGGCTTAGCCTGACATTCTCTGAACCCGTTAATTTAAGTAGGTTCACAGGCAAACTTAGTCAATGTATTAGCCTTGATAACCCGTAGTAATCGATGCCTTGAGGGTGAAACCTATGTGAGAGAAGTGTGTAAATGGCGTATTAACGTTACTAAAAAGGGTTTTCTGCACCTTTATTTCACGTTATCCGTCAGTTTGAATAAATAATTCCTCTACTAACTACTATTAACACGCCGTTATCCTTACCAAATGTGAGCTTTCAGTTAATGTTAATACAATAAACAGACAACAACGTTTAAGAATTAAACCATCCCATTAGCCAGCCCACATCACTCTTACAATTTCACCATAATTTAATAAGCACCCACACTGTATTCAATCCTCTATACTAAATAACAGAATCATTTCATCATCATCTTCACCTAACTTTCCGTTCACGATTCCTAAAATCATAAATTTGGACCGCAACAGTATTTCCTAATCCGGCTACGCGCTTCTCCCAGGCCATGCCCCTGCTGCCACGTGATAAATAATGCGTCAGGTGATCTGTTCAGGCTTAGCTCAGCCCAGTCGCAAGAAGCCTGGATAGATCGAGTAGGAGAGGTACCTTGTACATCGATTTAGCACGTTTGCTTTATCCCTCCGCCTTGGGATAATCTGGGGTGAAATCGCCTACAAAATTTTAGAACACTTTATACGTCCAATTTGCACGTTGTATTAAACTACCATTTCATGCTAACTTTGAAAATTTTAAGTGACCCTAGCGTGGTTATCTCGTTTGCAAAAACCTGAATTCGAAATCTCGTCTAGATAACGCCAGAATAAAAATCATCCTCGGAAGGATATATATATTTCCGAGCAGATAGTCTTTTTCCATCCTTTAATCTACAGAGTTCATTGTTGCTTTTTAAACATTTTTCTATTCCAAGTTCGTCATTGCTAAGGTTAAATTCCCCGGTACTAATCGAATTAACTGTTTCCATTGTCTATTCCTAATTGCGATAGCGAACGTGTGCGTTTATATTTACCCCTCTCCCCCCCACTTCCCGATACTTACCACTTATCGCAAACTATACGCGTACAACTCGATAAATTTTTGGATATATATATATATATACGCGTGTGTGAAAACCTGTTTATCGTTCCTCATCCAATATATGTGCTATGTTCTGCGCTAGTAAGTCCTACTTAACTTTATTGCGTTATCAAGCAATTGACTATATCATTCCATTTGTACCCATGTGCGCGCGTGCATGCGAGTGAGTGTGTGTGTGTGTGTGTGACCGTTAAGACTGTTAAACTTCCTATCTCCATTCGTGTTTACAATTGGCTAATCGTGTAATTCCTCCTCCCATCCGGCGCTTTTACCAAACACTACGTAGTCTCGGGCGAAATTCCTCAGGAACCGGTTGCGTCGCGTAAAAGTGGTAAGTATCTGCTCATTCGTGCTCGTCAGCGTACGTTAAATTTGCATCATTATCTCACATCTAATCTTAATTCGATGGTAGGCCATGTTTTCGAGAAACGGTTAATTGAAACTTACGTTGCTAATAATGGACGTGATCCTGTGTCAGGGGAGTCGTTAACACAGGAGGACTTAATAGCTTTACAAACCTCCCGAGTCGTTAGGCCTCGCCCACCTCAGCTAACATCTGTACCGTCGTTACTCGCATCATTACAAAACGAATGGGATGCATTAGCATTAGAAAGTTATACGGTCAACCGGGAATTGCATAAAACACGACAGGAACTCAGTACCGCTTTGTACCAACATGATGCAGCTCTTCGAGTTATCGCCCGCTTGATCCGAGAGCGTGATGAAGCAAAGTCCGCTCTTGCTCGAGCTCTAGCAGCTAATCCAGCTTCACATACAGGGAAATTGGTCTTGAAGGAGGGTAATTCTCTGTCAAGCAATTTAAACGGCGATGCCATGCAAATTGATACTCAGGTTTTGCCCGAGGTTTACATAGAAAATATTACAACGGTCCAGTCAAATTTACAAAGTACACGAAGAAAGCGCCCAATTCCCAAAGGTTGGGCAACCGTAGAAGATTTTGCTGCTTTTGAATCTATGGGTGGTACACAAGATTGTGTACCGGGTGCAAGACGTATAGTGCTTGACGAGGCAAAAGAGTTTGGCTTAGTAGGTGGCCAACAAGGTGTTTTAAGAATCTTTGACGTTGAACGGAGATCATTTATGGAAACTGCCAACGTTGATACACATTCTGACATTCTGGACGTTTTATGGTGGAAAAATCATGCGATTCTTGGCTTAGCGAACGGCGAGGTCCGCATTTGGAATCGAGAAAATAAGTCTGTTCATATACTTGCAAAACATGCTGCAGCATGTACAGCCTTAGATTTACATGCGTGTGGTTACATTTTGGTGTCGGCCAGTTTGGATAAAAGTTACATTCTATATGATTTGGAAAAGCGTGAGGTTTTGTTACAGAACTATTTAGATTCAGGTAAGTTATCTACAAATGGTCTAATCGATAATTATCAATCCTAACCTGTTTCTACACAGAATTTTTTTGTGCCCAGTTTCACCCGGACGGTCATTTACTCGGTCTAGGAGGCTTAGACAGAGAAATCAAGCTTATCGATTTGAAAACGTGTGAAAAAGCTGCAGGATTCCCTTGTGCTGGAGCATTGTACATGCTCAATTTTTCGGAAAATGGAACATGGCTAGCCGCCGTGATACGTTCAATTGATGCCAACAGTATACAAACTGATAGTGTATACGATGTGTTTTTGGAGCCACATAACTCCCACGGGCGTATATGTATATGGGATCTGCGGAAGATGAATCTAATCAAAGAGTTCGATACAGCACTCGGTGATACCGGGTCCAAAGACTCAATAAATGGCAATGCGCAAAGCAGTGGTGGCGGCGGGATTAAGACGGCACGATTCGATTATACGGGTCAATACTTGAGTATGTCATCTGCGTCAAGCATTATGGTAAATCATTATGCCAAATCTACAAAAGCTTGGTCACAAGTCTTGCAAAAAGCCATTGGATGTATTGATACTAGCTGGGGCAAATTAGCTCGGGCTATGATAATTCTTACATCACAAGGGAAAGTGGAAGTATGGTGTGAGAAGTCGAGTGTAAATGAAGTTTAATCGTGTTCTACCTAAAGGCAAATAATTCCATTAGAACGATGGCCCAGGGTCACTATTAGTTGTTAACATTAAGGTGTACATTGAACCTAGAAAAGAATTGTACTGGAAACTTTGCATGTACTGTGTGGAAAGTTGTTCCTCAAACATATCAATGCTAACATGGAAAGTAGTGTATTTGGTCTAATTACTATGATGATAATTACTTACGGATGGATATATGGCAAAACGTGTACAAGGCAAGAGTATTTTTAGGTGATAAATTTGAAAAAATTGCTCGAGGGTTAATCACATGTTAAAAGTGAAAAATAATTAGTTGACTAAAATCCAGAAGGAAGAATAGCCAAAGCTTTACCTGAAACAGCATAATCAATCATCATCAAACTTTCTAAAGCTTAAAATATTGATAACCTCAACTTCCATGAACATATCCGACCCTGCGCCAAAGTGTTCGCATACCTCCCCCCCCAACGCCCGTCGAGCCGCACATCCTCCGTCCACGGCAGGTCACATGATGACCGGATGTACAACCACCCGATCTAGTATGCATGCGCCACAGACTCTGAGATTACGTCAGGAAAAGCATTTTCTTGGTCAGGTGACGAATTGAGGGTCGCGTGACGAAAATATTTTCAGGTTTTTTTTCCCATCGAAGCGTATATTCGCGTTTATTCTTGACAGGTTTAAAGTCTACGTATGGTGAACGTGGTGCTGAATCGGGCAATGAATTTTTAGCCTTATTAAGTTAAGCTACGCTTGAACTATGTTACGCCGTTCTAGCAGGCTACGGATCGACTATACGCTTAGCTGAACAGGTGGTAATATTTTTTTCCCCAACTGCCCGGTCTATGTAAACCTATCAGTGCTGGTTTTAACTTTAGCTTTTCTCAACTGTATACGCCACGGTTTGCGTGTGGTTATAGCATGATAAGGGAAGCAACGTTAAACTTGTGGTTAGAGGGCGAGATAATTTTTGTTCAGTGAACAATTCTTCCCGTGTTAACCTAACGCGCTACATAATATAATCTTTTATACGTGGCAGCGTACGTGTGAGTTAATACACTTATCCCACTTGGGTTTTACGTTTGTGCTATGATCTAGTTAACGCGAAAAATTTTTTTTCAGTCCTTTATTCGTGTCCCGGTCTGCCATTTTGTGGGTCGAGTTACAGTGTATGTGTGTGCGTGTGCGTGTGCTTGTACACTTTTGCTTTATTCGGCATACTCGGATGTCCAGTTTACCCTATGTGTTCATTTACTCACTCGTCCGTCAGGCCCAGTTATCGAATATCAGGCTAGACTAGGAAAAATGTACATTGAATTTACAGGAATCTAATAATTTCATGCATACTGCCTACCCACGTTAAAGTCAGGGGATATTTCAGTCAGCGTTTGTTATCCATCCATAAAAGATTCGTCCTCCTGCGCTCCCTCGCTTGTTCGCAGAACCCCTGTGAGAACAAGTTGGCTTCGGTATATCCTAATATACCTGCGTTCTTTAGTTCATTTATACATTCATGCTTGTTTATTCCTGTGGTGACGTTGAGAGAACCTGCGAGCAGTTAGTTGCTTCATCTCGGATACACACCAACAAAGACACCCGCTGATCGTTACAACTGCCGCTCTCAAATCCTCGGTGTAAATTCAAATATTTCCTCTACACCAATTACTTCTGATACAAATTTGTCGAATCACCATAAAAATGGCCAGATACTATTAGTGATCGGTTACAGGCTGCCTTTAACTAATAGCAAGTTTGCACGGATGAATGTATCATCCAAATATCACGAACATCACACCTAACTTGAATCTATTCTACTATACATTTAAACTTAGGAGAGCTTTCAAATTTACCATATGTAGGGCAGGGTTAAAATGTAAACATTTTTCCTGCGTCCACTACACTCAGGAATGTTACAGAGTTGGCTCGATTACTGTATGAACGATCTTTGCGTGTGAGAAAACTCACCTTTCAAAGTGCGCGCACACACGCTTTGTCGTTCACTAAGGCTAACGCATCCAGGCCAAGTTTGCAGCACATTTATTCTAGCCTGCGGATCACTGGTTGACTACTGCACGCACCTATACACGGACGTTGTCTGTGGAACGGAACCTCGACGAAGAAAATAATTCCGTCACAGGCGGACGTATTACTTCACACTACAGTTCAAGTTGTTACTTTTTTGTCATTTTTGCTATTTTGTTGGACACACGAGTGCATTTAGAAGCTTCCTGAAAGTTTCTCCATTTATCATTATCAGCCGAGAACCGATTAATCTATCCTTAGCAACGTGAGAGAAGAGTGAAATCATGAGTGACCAGCGTCATAGGTCTAGAAATCTTAACAACGGAAGCCTAGCCGAGGAATCTGTGACAGCGGAGAATTTAGCAGTACCGGTAATCGATTTAACCAGTGCAACAAGCCCAGTCTTACCGACGGTAAATCGTCGAAATATTGAACCGCGAATTCGAAGACAGTCATCCCTAAACTCTTGGTTATCGATTGGACGCAATACAACACGCCGCTCCCACATAGATTCACACGTACAACATCAAAATGGTCGGTCGAGATTTGTATCGCGCCAACAAAGACCCTGGAGATCATCAGAAGGGAACAATGTGATTGATTTATCGCACGACGGTGACGATGTAACTCGAAGCTCAACAACAAACGGGCACGAGGCTACGAGAAATGACAGAGAATCACGTGAGGAAAGTCCGGAAGTTTTGTTCATCGAAAGTCGAAGTGTGCAGAGACCGCGAGGTCGAGTTCACTACCGAAGGAGTTTGCGTTCAAATGGTCATGGAGGAAGAAGTAGCCGAAGAAGTTCGGTGCGTAGTCGAGAAAACTTATTTCAAGGCGAACAAAACGAGCAGTCTTTTATACCCAACAGGCTTCTGCAAGGGTTCTGGCGTACTCCACAACAAATATTGGGGAGTTTAAGATTAATGGAATTACGTGGAGCATCGAATAATTCACAAAGTATTATCAATTCTCGCGAAAATCCAAATCGAAATTCTAACGGATTAAATGATACAGCGAATCTGGATGAACTGAATTCTGATGTACACGAATTACATGGAGATGCTTCTAATCGATACTCGCACTCACACTCACACTCACATCCACCCTCACGTGTATCCCCCCAATCAAACGGAGACCGTGAAACAAACATGCCCGATTCATCCCAATCTCTACCCTCCAACTCTCCGTTTTCCGCTTCTCTCCTCAGCTTACTATCGCGAGTCGCAGGCAGTACAAGTCACGTGAGTTCCAGGGGATGGAGTGCGCCTCGTGACACCTCCGAGGCGGGTGTGGCTGTGGTGCAGGAGGCTGCTTCGAGTGGTCACGTGGAGTCCGAAGGGTCGTCGACGTTTCCGTTTCCGTTGGTTAATATCATGTCGTTTGCTTCGACGTTATTTTCAGCACCGGCTTGGTTAGCATCTGGTTGGGGAGATGATTCAATCAGGCGGAATAACTCATTGGGGGATGACCGTGAATCTAGAGAAGTGGGTAGCGATATAAATCATCCAATCGATTTAACACAACAATCTTCAACATTAACGCATTCTGGAACTACGGCGAGAGTATTACCTTCCACGAGAAATACAATCAGATCAGATAATTCAAGTCACCGTCCTGCTCATGATTATAGTTCGGGACTAAGTCCGATTGAGTTATTTTTGTTGCAAGAATTTCATAGAAATCGTCGGTTTCAATCTGAATTGTCCAATGAACCTAGAAGACATAATAGAAGAAATCCACCCCGAGGCTCTTCTGAAGAATATGGTTGGGGTATAGAAGCTGATCAAGAATTCATTGAGATGTTAAACGAAATCGATTCACACGCTTTTTTAAATCCATCCTCTCCTTCTTCATCACCTGAAGTACAAATCATCGATGCTGTGTCTCAATCAACTAATCAACCCATTTACTTATCATCGTCACCCGTCGGTAATACATTTTCTGCTAGTATACGAAGAAGTGCATCTAACGATGTTCACCGTGCTACTAATGCTCATAATATCCATCCAGCTTTCATTTTTTCCGCTCCTCGGGCTTATCCCGATTCCGATTCTCCCTCTTACATTCATGGCTCTTCTACTCAAGGTATTACGCAATTTGGCAATATGGACAAACCTCCCGATCCTCCCTCCGGTTTTACAGTATCACCCCAGAAAGATGATATTTTAATTTGTCCTAACTGTGGCGATGAATTATGCAAAGGTGAAACTGAACAGCAACAAGAAGTATGGGTCGTTCGAAATTGTGGTCATGTTAGTATCTCAATTCGCATGAATTTGTCAATCATCTTGTATTACGCTAACAAACTTGTTCCTCCTTGGCTTTGCAGGTGTACTGTGGTCTGTGTTCAAGGAATCGTGCAAAATCTCGTCGAACTAAACGTACCCCAGGCGTTTCTATGCCTCGCCCTTTTCAAGTTTGTGTTGTTGAAGGTTGTGGAAAGCAATGCTCTGCTAAGAGTGCCATGATCCAAGCTTTTCTCTAACCATTTCTCTACATTTATATTTATTTATTTGTCGTGGTCAGGTTTGATGTTCTGTTACCTGACCTAGTTTTTACTCAGTTTGTCATATCCTTTGTCACCTCAGTTTTTCTAAGCTTCCTCGCTCATTCCTTCATGTCTTTCAACCCTCTTTTCTCCTTTATTCTACTCTGTTTTTTTTGTTCCATCGGATTCCAACCTTCTTGGTGTCTTTGTTTATTATAGCAGTGTATCCCGGGGCTTCCCGGTTCCATTACTTAAGAGACACTGACCATTATTTTCCTCCTTTCGTACCACCATATTGTTCAGCTAACCCCACTAACCTACGTTCATGCACACACACACATACATCAGTTACATTTTATAATCCTACACTCAGCTTTCTCACGGAGATCTGCCGACGAATTTCCCCAGCATCCATTATTATCGTTATCGTCGTTGTATTTTACCAGCTTTACATAATGTCCACTCCACCAGCGTCGGCATCGTTGTGTGCGGCTCCTTTAACCAAAAAATCAGTCGTTACCCCTACCAAATCCGATCAATCTCGTTCCAAAAATTTCACTGCTTCGAAGTCACAGTCGTCTTGCGTTTCAAACTACCTTCTTGCTTACAACTCACTATCTGCTCTAGCATGGCTCGCTGTACTCTGGACCCTCGCAATATCCAGCTATACAACTACGAAACAAGCTTCTTATACCTTAAATCAGTTTACCAAGTTGGAAAACGCCATTAAGGCCGTAAGTCCGCAACTTTCAAGTTTGGTCAATACGTTTACTAGCTTCCTGAAAAATTTTAACATCGACACAACGGAGTTGATGCAGCAGTTGCATAATTATCTCCCGAATCTTGAGAATTCAAATCCTCAGTCTTCCAATGAGACATTCAATTTTCACCCTACTAGCTACTTAATGTTAGTCGTGGCAAAAAATACCTTTTTAAAATGTGATAAACTTGTACGTGTAGTACAATCTTTTGCCATACTTGAAGTAGGCCATAGCCTTTTCGGATTTGTTTCTTCTCCCATGGGAACAACTGCAGCACAAGTAGCTTCTCGAATTTTGCTGGTATGGGGCATAGCGGTTCCTTTCTCTTCGGCCGTTCAAGAAACTCTTGCTTTTGCCACTATGCTTCTAGCTTGGAGTGTAACGGAAGTTATTCGTTACGCGTACTTTACACGTTTATTAATTGCTCGTCGACAGGCTGACCGAGTTGCTCGACACACCAAAAATTCAACACCAAGTGCTCAAGTTTGTAAGAATTCTTTTAAAGTTCCCACCTGGCTAGAATGGCTTCGATACAACACTTTTATCATTCTCTATCCAATCGGTATTCTGAGTGAGTGCCGCTGTATATACGTTTCAATCCCTTTTGCCAAACTCATGTACCCCGCTTGGGTAACTTATCTACTTCAATCGATCTTAGCTATTTACATTCCTGGTGCGTTCATATCATTATTGTCGTGATTGTTATTAGGATGTTTTATTAACTTAGTGATACAACGTACAGGCTCATATATCATGTATACCCATATGATGAAGCAAAGACGTCGCATTGCTCAAAAGGCCCGTAAGAACCAAAAACTGGCTTCACTTTAATAATAAGGCTTCCCTGTTGTTGACTTTGTTAACTCACACTTACTATATCCAGCATGCCCTACCCCATACACCTTGAAGCAATCACCTTGGCACTGTGATGTTCGCTGACTTGAACTTCGAAGACAAAATTTCATGATTGACCTATGTTTTTTCTTAATCACCCCTTTTACAAACATTAAACCTACCCGACAGCCATGTATCGTCGTTTGGAAATCAAACTTATAAGCAGGTGTAATATGGCAATTCAAGATAATGACACAGTTTTACGTGTATACTAACAAATAAACGGGTCGTGTAAATTTCTTCACTATTGCTACACGTTATGCATGAACGTTTTTTTTCATTTAGCCAGAAACACTACGATTTTGGATGGTCATTGGCTTCGTTTTTATTGGGATTATTAGGCGAGAGTTGAAGAGATGACATTTGCGATTCAATATTGGTGATGCTTTCTTTTGTCATGGATATTTTTTCGTCGATAATCTCAATTTCAGCATCAATTGAGAGGAGTTTCTCCTGAAGGTAATTTCGATATTCTTCTTGTGAAAGCATACTCACGGGGAACCAAGGGTGCCGAATTAATCGCTCCCATAAAGGAGATGATGGGCTCGTAGTAGATTGGGCTTCACGCAGCTTATCCACATATTCCCAAGTTTGCTGACCAGAAAATGCAAGAAGTGACCACGTAACTATAGAAGGAAGAATAGTGTTGGGAGATTTACCAACGTAACGACTAAAAGTTCCGGCACACGCTCCGGTGATACATCCCGCAGCAGTACTAGCGCGAATTCGATCAGAGCTGGTAGGTGGTTCATGGGTAAGCCAATGCTTAACGTAATAAGATCGAGCACCTTTGAACCACGGTGTTAGCGTTTACAAACTCAACCCATAAAGTAGATTACTGCCCTATTAACCGGTTCATTTCTTACTCCAAAATGTCGTTCCCCAGATAGTGTATGATATTCCACCGGCAATGGCACGAATTGTCGGATTAGGTGCAGCGCGTAAAATTCCTGATGCACCTGCTATAGTAGCACCTACGATGCCTAAAGTAAATCGTATAATACTCGGTCGCTTATAGTCAATACCAGGGCGGATAAACTTGCTGTTAAAGTAAAGACGAGTGTACGTCCAACAAATAATAAATAAAGTGGAAGAGAAAATACCGATAGTTAAGCCAGCTGGAATGGAAGATTCAACTATTAAGCCAAATTGGCGGATCGAACTAAGTAGTCGATTATCCGGATATTTGTTCTCCATTAAAATTATATAGAGTACAGTGTACACGAGATCAGTTTGGCCTTATTTTAAGCGACCATTATAACATTACAACTCTGGCCTACTTTCACTAAGCACAATATAAAGGAAAAAGGCTATAATCATTTTCACAATTGTAGTAAGTTTGTACAAAATTACAATTGTGACACCAGCAGTTAAGATGTTGCCCTAACCCCGTCGGCTGAACAAATATCCGAATGCCTTACTAATCTCCATCCCTCGACACGCTCTCACGATGTCACGTGGATTTGCGGAAAATCGGGGGTTTGACAGTGTAAGACGTGATTGTGTTAGGGAAAAGTTGGGGAAAATTAGACTGACCGCACCCAAGCTGGTAGGACATTATAAAAATTGGGATAAGGTGATGAAGTTTTAAAACTTGAATTACTGGATAAAATTTTTTACCATGCTCAGAGTTGTATGATAGGGTTGTAGAGGGTTTTTATGCCAACCTATACACCTACGCTTATACGTTACCAAAGATGAGAATGTCTTCATTTTAAAGAATTTTTTAAGTATTGAAAACCTTCAGCATCCCCAAAAGTTGTCAAGTATGCAGACCATAACGAAATGGAAAGAATAAGCGTGTATAACACGGGTAATCATTAATCCATAGCACCACAGGTTAATGTCAAATCAAGTTAAGTTAGCCTGGAGTCCATATGTAATATAGTAAGTAATATAAACATGGCACACTCAACGATTAATTGCAGTCTGCTAACTTGCATTAATACAATTGCATAGTAGGGATGAATTTATAGAAGAGAATGTGATCCTAGCCAGGCAAGCTTAAATTCGTCTTGATCCAAGCGTGTATTACATGCCAACGCTGAGTTAATGCGCACTAGAGATTCCCCCTTCACAATTAATGGTTTGACGGCAAGGAGACCGTTCCACACGATTTCCCGTATAAGCCATACAACATTGGCCTCATCTTTGATACTAAAATAAATTTAGCGCCAACGTGTATGATGATGCTAATAACGATATTGCTTGGATGCACGCGCACACGCACATTCATACTGGGTCAGTTTCAAGCTTTCATGATAGTGAGAATACCTACGTAAAACTTTACAGTAATAGTGTCTTCATCCTCCTAGTTAGCCGCAGACCAGCCTGGGATGAGGTACACGGACAAATCTGTTATTTTGTAATATAAATATTATTTTAATTCTTGGGCATTTAGCATCTAAATTAAACACTAACCGGTTTAATCATACTAAAGTTATATAATGTATAAGTTAACTAATCTAATTGTAAACGAGTACGAAGCTTAGTGAACATTCCCATACACATACGGTATCCATTTCTTCCCTCGGAAGTTGTGTGTACGGATACGCTCACCTATTATCCTCTTTAAATAAAAAATTTCTACTAACTACTTGCATTTCATTAAGTCAACGGCATCGAATTAAGCATAAGTAGAATCAAGCATCTAATTGAAACCAAAAGGTAAGGACGGAATTGGGAATACTGCGGAAGCGGGAGGGGACAAGCTATGCTGAATAAGCGAAGTCGGAGTAGTTTTAAAAATGATCCAGAAAATTTACATTCTGTTAACAATTAAACATATTAATTGATTAACCAACTAACACAACCAAATTAGCATCATTAAAATATTATTGTATGCAACTGCCTCGCCATTTTCCCTGTAAAATCATATCCAAATCGGGAGCAGTGACGTCATGATGCTTCATCGAGATGGATGGATAAATAACGACCCTGGGATAGGTTCAGGTCGTGACTAATCGGAAAATCAAGGAACAAGGCTTAGTCATTGGGTAGAGCAGAGGAGGTTCTATAACCACGTGATATGATCAAAGAGAGGACAAAAAGGTGGTAGTAATAGGAGTTAAGAGGTGATCAGTCGGGAGAATATATTGAAGATGTTAATAGGAAGAAACGTGGGCAATTTACGAAACGAACAACCCTACAACCCCGGAGTGCTCTGGGCCACAATTAAGTGTACTTGCCGTTATTTACACAGGAATACACTTCGCTTATTCATACTAGAGCATGGTCTTGGCAATGGATTAAGGATAATCCGACGAACGATGACTACAAAATCTCCAAGTTCTCCTCCAGACAGCGCACCGTGCTGCACAAAATCATTTTAACTTTTTATTTCGGACAAAATTTGCACATTTTTCACGGGGAATATCGACGTTAAAGTTGAGCTAACTGTGGATTTCATACGTAACGCGCTAAAAGCGCAATTATCACCATATTTGCGTGGAAACGTTAACAAAGAACTTCATATCGTTTATATTGGCTTTTCTGGAGCTTACGTTGTCATTTTTACTCGTTCTTTGCATCACCCTTGCGCTTCTCAAATCCGCATCTCTCGAGTTAATCGCGCTCTACATTATTATTTATTCGAGTTGCAAATTCGTTAACGCTTTGATTAATTTACCATTTTATAACACGACTTTGTCGGTCATTAGTTTTTTATACTTCTCAACTCCTCTTCCTCTCCCCTTCCACACCCTGGTTTTTTAACGCTTTACACCCTTTCCCCTTTAACTCAGTCTTCACGTTTATACGTGAGTATCTGCGTGTGTGTGGGTTCATTAGGGTGTGCATGTGTATGTCAATGTTTTTCCTTGCTTTACTAGTTTTACGCTCTCGTACGCACAGACTCCTTGAACACTGCTTACCCAAGTGGGGATCCAGTAGTCTGTGCGTACGTGTGTGTCCACATGAGTACTCTTCATCGCTCACTCTGATGGACAAGCTTTACATTGTTTATTCCATCATTCTTGCTAGCTATGCGTTAACTGATATGCGCTGGCGCGTTCAACTTCACCCGCATTTCGTGCAGATTATCGTGTGTCCCGCTCAATTCTCGCTATCATTTATTCGATCATTTCTTCCTTACCCCCTAACCTCACCTTTCCCGTAAACGTGAATGTCTTCGACCAAGGGCTCTCGGAGTATATATGTACCTGCCTTGGCTCCGATCGATTTTATCATTTCCCTAGTCATTTCTGCCCTTCGCTTTTGAGTCTCGGATGTGATAAATCTTATCATTGATAATCTTTATTCATATTTTGGCCTCTTTAATTGTCACTCTCCTCACTGCAGTTTACCGGTTAATCTTTCAACTATTTTTCACTTGAATCTCTCTACGTTTAACACTTTAATTCTCAATCATGGGTAAGTTCATCTAACCCGGTCCTCCCTTGATTTATCCCAATTCATCTCACCAACTTCTCCCGTCTTTAAATTGTCCTTCTCGTACCGCTGACTTTTTCTATGCTCCCAGGGCCGGCTAAACAAAAAACGTTGAAAATGTCCCTTGGGGACTTTCTCGGAGACCAATGTACGAATTGACCAAACTTTATATCGTGAAGTTAACTACTTACACCTTATGATCCAATTTTCTTGAAACAGCTTTAGGATCATGGGCTGATGAAATGGATGATATGCCGGCACCTTGTAAGTCATACAAAGCTAACATGCCTTGCATAACACTTCTATCTTGTGGCAATTAATTATGTTAATTTTAACTGCAACTGACACACCGCTCGTGTAACGAATAGATAATCGGACTGGTTATGGAATGGAAAGGCGCTCTCACAGCTCGAAACCATCCGGATTTGGATGTGATCGTGGATTTGATGGTACGCTATGAATACTGATGTAATAGGCCATATTGAAAACCATGTACACATAATAACTAACTTTTAATGCTATGTATTTGTAGATCGAGGTGATCGATTTTCCGGATATAACAGAAATTCCTTACCACTACCGGACAAACCTCCATACACTGCTCACTTGGGTAATTTGTCGTTTGACGCAATAGAGAGCGATGTGATGGAGTTCTTTTCCGAATGTGACGTGGCGAACGTTAGAATTGTGTCTAATAAGATCGATAGAAAGCCGAAAGGTTTTGGTTACGTTGAATTTAGTACGTTAGAAGGGCTTAAGAAAGCACTCACATTTGACGGTTTATCGTTCGGGGGACGTAATATAAGGATTAGCGTAGCGGACGCACGTAAGTATATAAACCTTCATCAGTTATCACCGCAGTTAGAAAATGTATTAATAAGCCGTGAATTGGTTTCTGTAGCGAAAGATCGAGCTGATCCTAGTCAATTCCAAGATTGGGTCAGGAAAGGACCCTTGCCGGATATATCAGGGCCCCGCAGAGCTTCAGACCGTGGCGGGCCACACAATGAAACATCGTCAGAGTTTGGAAGTGGTGATAACCATTCGCGACGACCTTATGGAAATGATAATAATATGAACGCAGCAAGCAGTAAAATTCGAGACTTTCCCAGTTGGGAACGCAAGGGACCGTTGTCGCCTATGTCATCATCGGTGCCTGCAAATGTAACTGGACCAGGTAGCGGAGCTGGTAGTGGTATGAGTGATAATGGAGGTGGAAGATTTAGAGGGTCATCAGGAGTGCGAGAGCGTAGACCATCTCCTAATTGGGGTGAACGACGGTCTGGGCCGGATTCAGATGCAGCAGCTGGTGGAAGTTGGTTAAATAAGGGAAAAATTAACGGAAGGCTTGGAATTGGAGAGAAAACAAGCGGTTTAACCGCGGCTGACACAGACATATCATGGCGAAGTAAAATGCGACCAGATAAAGAAATTACGGGGGATTCATCGATTAAATCACCGTCTGCTACACCTGATGCTAGTACGCCTACATCGCCTACGGTACAAACCAGAGTTCCCGTTAGACCTAAACTTAATCTCACTAAAAGAAGTATCCCCGAAGGTACAAGCGGCGGAGTGTCGGATAGTGTGACGGCAGGGGTCGACACTAGTAATGAAAAAACAGGCACATCGAAGAGCAATCCATTCGGGGGTGCTAAACCAATTGACACGTATTCTCGAGAGCGGGAAATTGTGTCTAAAAGATTGGAGGAATTAAGCTTAAAGAAAGAGCAAGAAGATAAAGCCAAAGAACAAGAAAAAGAGCGACTTTTAGCCCAATCAGCAAGTGAAAGTATAACGACATCGGATTCTACGACGGGGACAACTACAGCAACAGGAGTTGGCAAAACGACAGTGAGTTCGGTGCCGGTTAATAAATTTGGCAAGGGAGGGGATTATGATGCTTCGAAAAAGTCACGGACAGCAAGTGGTGAGGGACAAGGTGGAGGAGTAGAAAAGAGGAATTCAAGTTCGGGATTTAGTGTGAACAATCCTAGTTGTAACTTTGATGTATTAAGTCGACTAGATGAATCTAGTGCACTGGATGATGGGGATGATACTCAAGGTGCAGTTGATGGAATGGGGACGAATTCAAGCGTTGATATCAGTGGTAATGATTATAACGGTCAGGTTCAAGGAAATGATACGGAAAATCGAGTTGACAATACAAACCAAGAAACGTTAGACAGGTCGACAGCTGGAACAAGAGTAGCGACATCGTCAACTTCACATGGAGGATCTAATATAGAAACTGGAAGAAGAAATTTCCCCATGGGGGGGGGGAGGACCTACTGGACAGGTTGGTAGTGTTACAAGAGATCCCGCCAAACCGATAAATTCGCAGAGAAGACCTTATAGAGATTCTCAAAGACATAATACAGGAGTTGGGGGTGGAAGTGGAGCACGAGGTAACAATTTTGCGGCGAGACATTCGGCAAGTTCATGGAGACGATCCAACGGTGGAGTCCGCGGAAAGGTTGGTGATGTAGCAGCAGGAAATGGGCTGGGTAATGGTAATTCAGGAGGACGAGGTGAAGGAAATACGGGAGGAAATACAAATTCGAGTAACCAAGGAGCAAACACTGATAGCAATAGTGGAGGAGGCGGTAGTAGCGGCGGTAGTGGAGTAGCTGTTGATAAGGATGGATGGAGTACAGTTTCTAGCAAATCCAAGGGTAGTCGTCGTAGTCATACGGGGAGAACAGTGATTTCGTGAGTGGAAACTCTTGGAGTTTCAAGGCATTGTGATGGTGACGGTTAGCAAAAGGTGGGTGAGTGGATGGATGGATGGATGGAAAAGCTATTCTACTCATGGCATTAATGAGGGCAACTACTACACTGATGATAACAATGACGACGAAGACGATGATAGTTGCGATGTGTAATGTACTGTTCTGTTAAATAGGCCTTTCGAGTGAAATTAACTCCATTTCCTGCACGTCTTGATCGTCAAGTTTTCCCGACTCGTAGCGTCTGACACGCGTGCGGTAAGCGATACTAGGGATTAAGTATTATCCGAGGAGGGAGGGGCTGATGGGCCGTGCGTGTGGCAGCATAAAATCCAAGAAACGGGAAACGTCGGGATACGATGAGTTGGAATGGAATTAAATGCCGTGCGGTATGGTGTGGTGTGATGCTGTACGGTGTGGTGTGTTGCGATAAGATACGATTCAGTATAATACGCTGTCTGCACTTGTGTGCAATACAGTGCTGTGTGGTGAAATGGAAAATCGTTAATTTATATACCTCTATAGATAATAGGTTTGTTGAAGTTTACCTACCTTATAACTCATTTAGCAACTTTTTCCGATTTCGATGATTTTATGGTTTTTATTGGTATTTGTTAATTGTGATGGGGTATGGATGACCTGGTGGAGTTTATATGGCGGAAAATCGGGTTGACGGGCTGCGTTGGAATGGGCTCGGATGATTTTGTGTTATGTATTGAAGAATTTTACGCGTGGTCAAACAGGTCGGGTACAAATGATGAACCAAGCTTAAGCAAAGATACGGTTTTTCTAGAGTATGTATGGAAATGGGTAACGCAGCATAAGGAAATATTGGTTGGTCATGATGGAAGACTTGAGGGAATTTCATGGCAAACGTTTCACGATATCAGCAGAATAACATCATATCCCGAGCAAGCTTGTAATGTGGATATTAATGGTATACTAGAACGTGCAAATGAAGCTAGAAGTCATCAGTGGACGGTAGATGAAAATGGAAAGATTTTTGTTAACGGAATCTTAGTTACGAAAATTGATTTGCGCGTATTTACAACTGAAAAGCAGTACTGGATGTCAATTTGTGGGCACGGTATTGATTATAAGCGAGTTTCTTCAAAGGAATTTCAACTTTTAAGCTTGATAGCGTTGAAAGGAAGTTTAGGAATCGGTCAAAATGAGCTAATTCGATTAAGTGGGCAAGATAAACGATCCATTCCAAAGCGAACTGATAAACTGTTCGAAAGGGGATACATTATCAAGAAAGCCGTTATCATCGGGGGAACACGCACCAGCTTGTTAACGTTGCGTTCGTTAGTAGACACGTGCAATGAATCAACGGCTCATATAAACGTTTTCAACGGTGAAGGAAATGCTTTAGTCGCAACATATGAGCCAAACACTACCGAAACATGTGAAACTTTAGTAGAAGATGGAGAACGTAGAGATTTACGTATACGGACAAATTCCACAATACACTTGAATCGAATAATTGATGCAGTTTACTTGGCATTAAAAGACACAAAAGTTTTAACATTGGAAGATTTACGTCGTGCATTGGGAATTGTGGTGCCTAAAGAATGGCCGAGAAAATTTTTGCAGCGAACTTTGGAAAAATTATCCATGATTGGGATAATTTGCCGAATAAGAGCAAGAGTTGAGTACCCAGTTGACGTTGGATCGCAGCGCTGTGTATGGAAAAAAGCCGTTAAGTTAATTAGGGTGCCTACTGAGCGTGACAAGGAATTATTTGAAAGTCTAAGTGTTAAAGATGCTGCACAGTGGTCGGTTCAAGATCAATTGCGCCGTAAAAATGGTGATGCTTATATTGGTGTTAATGAATCGGATGATGAGGAAGATGAAGAAGAAGTATTGGAACCAATAAATACAGCTAAAGTCATTAATGGTGAAATGTGTGAAGCAGGTAATAAAATTGTGGCAGAATCTAGTAAAGAAGGGAACGAATTATTAAGTCTGAATACATTTCGTTCAACCTGGGAACCCGAGAGACATATCACCAATCAGATTTATACAGTGGTTCATCAAGCAGGTGAAAAGGGGTTATCGTCGATGGAGTTACGCAATAGAACATTTGGACCATTCTGGCGCAGACCTTTTGATATTATAATGGATCGATTAACTGATGCATGGGAACATAGCCAGCCTAATTACCTTAAACATTTATCTATCGTTAAGGATACGGCATTAACGGATAAACAAATACATTTTGTATACAGATCAAGATCTAATTATGCACTACTTGTGAATCAAGGCAAAGCTAACTGGGATGTTGTCAAATCAACGAGTCATGACTCGCAACGAAAAACCGTATTGACAAACCAGCTTGATTGTAGTGAGACGTTTCAAGAAACTCGCTCCGCGTTTCATCATGTTTCACGACCAATGGGACAATGGGGTTTTCCACAGGTTGACCAACGGTTTTTGTTCAAGTCTACCGGGCGCGGAAGGTTGCTGGATATTGTTAAAGCATGTGAGTCTAAAGGTAATGAAAAATCCTTTTTTCAACGAGCACAGCGTACGGTAAAGTGTAGTGGATCAAGTGCATCCAATAATCGCCAGCATCACGTACCGGATGAATCCATTGCATCATCTCTGTCAATGTTACCTTTACCCATACCAGCCAGTCAAGCGGGATCTAGACCTGAACTCGGACTCGGACCTACATCCACATCTTCACTTACAATTACACCTATACCCTTATCGTATTCCACGGATATTGACGATGAACGTTCACTTGTATTGCCGGTTAGATACGAGCTACCTGAATGTATGAATTATAGATCGTGTCTTGGGGAAAAAGAGTATAATGAAAGGGATATTGAAAGGATTTCATTACGTGCACGTCAAATAGCCATATTCGACGCAATAATGGCAATTGAAAAGTCCGCTACGCTAACATATGTGTGTGGAAATCTAATGAAAGAGTTAACTGAGAAGTTAAATCTATCAACAACTCATTTACATCAACTGTTACAAAAGAAAAATTGGGCTAATTTAATAACGAAAGAATTACCATTTCAGATAAACATTACCCAAGAAAAGTATAATGAATGGGAATTAAGTTTACGACAATATGAAGGAATCGTAGTAGAAGATTTAAGGAATATACAACGCAATGGAATTTACATTTATCACGGAATTCCGGCAAATGAAGCGTTTAGCTTGATTATCGTGATCAAATTAACCCAATTAGGAAAGAATACGAGACGAGACGAACATGGCTGTGCAAATGCCGAAGCCGGGCCGGGCACAGCACCCGGTTTGCCGACCCCCGGCTTCAAAAAAAAAGGCGGGCTGCACGTGAGCGGTGGCCTCATGATGTTTCGGCGCAGCGAAATTCTCCGGGAACTCGTGACTCGGTGTGGCGGTGCAGCCCCCGGTGGCAACGAGTTGTATCGACCATTTTGTGATGTTTGGAACGAACGATATGGAGGATTGAAGCCTGACGTTAAAACAATGGCTCGTGTAATCAGTATAATGATTGAGTCGGGGAGTTTACAGCGTCAGGAATTCGAGTTTTTTGATAAGTTTTCTAGAACCATTCGTAAAACGGTCATTTATATACCAAGTACCAATAATTGCGAGAAACAAATCAGTTTTGTTTGCACAGCTATACAGTCTGCTTATCCCGATATCTATATTCCTACTCAACTTGGTGATTATAGTGTTGGAAAAAGATCTGGAACGTTTCGGGATCCTTACTTTCGGGATATTGATAGTGCATTAGATGTAGAACGAATTGAATTGCCAGCCTGGGTTAAATCCTATCAACGAAGAGCCGAGAGACGAGAAATCGAACGAGCTGCTCGACAGGCTGCTCGTGCTGCTTTAATTCAACATAAAGCTGAGCGTAAGAAATCGAACATTTTAAGGGAGAAATCTTGTATTAAAGAGTCTCAACGGTTAAGTCATAAACGGAAACGAAGTAATACCAATGATTGTTCAACAAATCAGACCCCTTCATCGTCCATTAATGTGTTAACTGAATCATCGGGTCAACTGATCATTAAACAAAATTTATTCAATGATGAATGGCTTAACTCTTTACGTGATTTAGTTCGTGATATTTGCACTCCCCAATCTTCCAATATACATGAAAAGCTACCCGACCGAAAAAAATTATTTAAACGTTTACTTCGCGATTCCGCATATCAAGAAGCCGTATTAATGTTTACCTGGATAGTCGGAATATTAGAATACGGGGCAGAGCAATCAGCAGACTGGACATGCGTAATTGGTAAAATACACATATTACGTAGGTATCGTGATCGAGTTCGCATGCAACGTCGTGTCAATCCGGAACTGTTCAACTCCCTAAGTGCTCTACTACGTCAACAGTTTCCCAATCGGGAAATTTTTACATACGTCTACTTTACGCAAAGTGTTAACATAGTCGACATGATAACACAGTATTTACATTCATTAACGTCGTCATCCACATCAACACCAATTCCCCCTTACCATCATATTACGTCGACGTCCTTTCAACAGACGGCCTCGTGTGAAGCACTATCATCGTCACTTGTTTCCAAGGTACCTCGTGAATATTCGTACCAGTGTCCACCTATATCGTATAAAAACACTACGACATCCAGTCCAGTTAACGTACCCATTGTGAAACATCATCATCATCCTCGGAATAGTGAAATACAGCTTCCGGCAACGCTAGAAGCTTTAACACGCTATACCCGTGTATTAACCTTAACGTCTGAAGCGAGTCAAGCTTATTTTGAAGGTGTTGGTGAATCCTTTTATAATCTACCTTCCTTAACGTCCGTTCGCGATAAAAATTTGCATCAAATCCCCCTGCTCCGACCCGTATATCCTTCCTCCTCACCGCCTGCCCGACCCTGTACACGCGAACCATCCGCCGATTTGATAACCTTTTCAAGCGTACGTAGTTTAATCGCGAGCGGTGAAATGGAAAGCCCTACGAATACCGACGTAAACGTCAACTCCAATGCTACCCAACTAATCTTACGTTCCCTTCACCTTAAAAATTTAATCGCCTACCGCCACGATTCTCCACCTTGTTATAAAAATCCCGTAGCCTGGTCTCTTTCACCAACCTTTTGGGCAAACCTTGCCCACCACGCAATCCCCGTATCTGGCCTTTCCTCTGCCTGGACCTTGGCCTTCACTCTGGATCGTTTATTATCCAATTCTCCTCTTCCTCCGTACCCCTTACCTGTTGAATTGTCTACTCCCCATGCCATCCTCATCATTAACTTACTAGCTCACGCCCGCATCTCTTTACACGTTCCTCTGCCTAGTCTATGGCCCTCTGAACTACTTCCCCTCTACCGTACTCGTCTCATCGCTCGTCATGCTTACCGTTTACCTCTTCATCTTAAACTTACTCCTGCTTATACTCCTCTTGCTTCCCTTCTTGCCCAATCTCTTCGCCCCCGTTTGGCTCCATTACCCGACCTTTTTACTTCACTCCGCTTTACCCCACTGTGGCAATCTCCCACTAACCGTCCCCTTCCTACTCTTTTAACTGCCCTTCTGTGTAAAATCCTTGCGTACCTGGCTTTACACCCTGGAACTCGCCTTTCTCGACTTATTAATGTCTTACGATGTACTCCCCTAACTTCACCGTGTTTCACTTCCCAACACTGTGTTGGCGGTCCGTCCTCTACTACTCTTCAACATTGTGAAATCTTTTCCCTGGTTGGTTGGCTTCATCAATCACATGTGATCCTGTCCCAGCCCTCTCCTCCACCCTTGACCATTACTTCGAGACTTTATCCCCGAGAATTTTGGTGGCTCGTTCCTATGCTTTTTTCCAATACTTGATCCTTGTACTTGTCCTTCGAACATTTAAGCCCTTGTGTACTTGATAATTCTACTTCCCACACTTCCGTACAAACCTCTAGTCTACCACCCCTGCAATCCCAATGTCACGCTAAAGTCTACTACGTAAAAACCAATCCTTTGGACATCATCAATACCTATCGCTATGTAGCATACAAACTCCCCAAGGTAAACTCATAGGATGACTGAATTTTAGAAAATACAGGCTTCATAACAGATACCAAAAACATAAAACATCCAAAAATAGTCCACCTCATTCCGGAGAATTATGTACGATAGTCAAACCACGAGGATCCTTCACCCTGTAAGCACAAATAAACGTGCAATTAAATTAATATTTTTAACGAACGATAAAGATGAGTGTTAACTTAAATGGATCGCGAGAATAACCGCTCAATTCATCAAAATAAGGGAGAATTTAAACGAAGTACGAAAATAAGTAAAAATCTTCCCCAGCCAGTGAACGAGTCAAAATCTTCAAACTATTAAAACAAGTGGAAAACCTCTCCGTCCCATCCCCTGACGATACAACCAGACTAAGTTATGAACAACTGAAATTCTGGTAAATGCGTCGAGTGCGAAAGCTGGACACTGATTAACGGGAAGTTCACGATTATCGACAATTTCATCAAATAAAATGAAAGTTGGTGGACGAGAGAAGAGAAATGGGTATTACGGGAATCTCATGTTCGTCCATTTTTAATATTAATAGTCCACCACCGCCAACTACAAACGAGGTAACATCATTAAACGACAAACTCGCACGCGCGCATTCTCCATACCAAACCTCCAAACTGTCCCGCGCCCAACCGCAAGTTGAAGCTCAACGCTGAGAAAATAGCGTGCTGACTTGACCAGTAGACGATTATAGTGAGGGCTTAAGTTGAGGTCCAGTGAACTGTGTCGGAGGGAAACCTCGAAACTCTCTTAATCAGAGTTACGGCACATCATCACTGTTACATCTCATCATGGGTAAACATATCGAGAATAATACTTCCAGCACCACACGGGCGGCCCCATTAATGAAGCCGTCAAAAACTTCCAACCTTATCGAAAAACGTTAACGCTCCACGCGTTTACTCTTTCTCCCGCATCTAAAGCGGAATTGGGATGAATTGATTCGATTCCCGGAATTTCCGGGTAGAGCAGGACGCCAAAAGCCGTTTGTTCGTTCATCGATACGGATTCTCCACGTGAATAAAAAAACAAAAAACAAAGAAAATAAACATTTCAACAGAGGACGCGCTCCTTCGTACACTCGATTAGATCCCAGCTTTCAAAACTGCTTATGTCTGACCGTCGAACGCCTTTTCCACCTCCCGACTAAACCCCTTGGTAGAAACATCAACAGAAGATGACTTTTTGACCGCTTCATTAGCCACACTCGCAGCAGTAGCTACAGGCCCGCTACTCAATGTCGGCGCGCCGACATTCGCGTTTAATGTGGCTGCAGACACAGAAACACCGCGATACTTACTCTTTCGAGTAATGGCTGGAGGACTGGGTATGCCAATTGTCTCCTGTGAACTGCAAAGAGAAAATACAGGACTTTCCCACTGATCGCCTCTCGCAGCTAGCTCCCGATATTCGGTTGCCTTATTGGAAATACCACTAGGCAACTTGAGGTCGGGGAAAATACTGTCTTCGGCTGAAAATGCAAAATTGATCTTTGGTGGAGGTTTCTGCTTGCCTGACGCACCCTTTTGTTGTTTTCGTAGCTCCAGTTGTTTTTTAAATGTTGAAGCATACCTCTTGTATATGTTCTCGGTTGAATCGTCCTTTCCATCAGAAGCGCCATTTTGACGGTCCACTTCTTGTTTCACCTGGCATAAAAGAGAATCGAACTGCGCTGCCGATTCCCTTAGCTGCTTTTCGACCACCTTACTGACTATGGGTCGAAGTAACCTCATAACAATCGGCTTCACAAGGGCTATCAGGAACTTGTGACGACTCTGTTTGAATCGTACCTGGAGATTTTTAATGTCGACCTTAACGTCATTAACTTTGAAGTAATTTGCAGTATCAGAAGGGTCGGCTGTCTCCATATCCATACGAAAAGACAGACCTTCACCGCCCAACAAGACATCAACCACGCCGACATCGTAGAATGACGGGAAACCTTCCTTGCGACGTATGTAGTAGTTCACATCTGGGAAGAGAAAAAATTAGCATATCGCTAATGCATGGAATAGGTCTTCAACTTACCTCGCATATCGGTTTGGATTCCTGCGACATATAGCATGGCCTTGTTTTTATTACGACTAGTCATGTTTCTGCGTCCCCAACGCCAAAAGTTATCGGAGCTAAGTTCCATTACATTGGGAGTCATGTTATCTGCTTCTATTACCAAGTTTTCAACGACCATATCAAACATCTGATCGCTATACTCGACACGGGGAACGGGGATGTAATGAACATTCTCGAGCAAACCAGGCACAACGACATCTGATAAGTCCTTTACTAAGTGTGGCTTGAATTTTAATTTGCCGTTGCCATCCTGACCCAAGTCGAGGCATAACTTTTTGATGGCTTTCTCGAGTGCCTGATTTTGGGGGTCTGCTTCAAGTTGTTTTCCAAATGCTTTTGATTCATCAAACACACGATTGAATTGTGATGAATACTTGTCACGGATTAGATATGTGCCAGTATTGTAAAGCTGTTTACCTTCAGCCTCTGCTGAATCGCGAAGAACGTAACCCTGTTCCTTAAGGCAGTTTCGAATATAAGTCCCAATGTTGCTAAACCACCCCTTCAACTCGGAGTCACTCTTCGCACACTTGAATATTGCGTCGACTGAATCGTTCAAATCGTCCAAAGATGTAAAATTTGCAATCCGCTCAATAATAGTTTTCAGGTTTTGAAGGGGACCTCGGGTCTTTCCGAAAAGCTCTAAATATGGAGTTAGCACAATAAAATAAACGACTTTGCCAAGGAGTAATTACCTTTTGCGGAATCTGCACCCTGTTTCTCAGTTTTGCTCAAATGAGACGAATATTCTTCGAATAATCGCAAAATAGTTTCCACAGCTCGTTGATCTGCCGTCGGTAATGTCAGCCAATCAGAACAATCATGGTTCCACGAATCACATGCATCATGGATAAATAGGACCAACTATAACACTTACAATCCTGATGACCCTGAATTTCAGCAATCATCTTTTTGAGTCTCCAAATTGTCTGATCACGACGCTCACGCGGAATTTTCTCACTCATATACTCTTTGGTCTTCTCTTGCCATTTGCTCATGGCACCCTCAGTTTTGGGGCTCGAAGGACCGTGAACAGAATTTTCGACCAAGGGTGATTTGCTCGTTGTACCAGATTTGGCAGGATTACGATTACCGAAAGGTTTATTCTTTTCGTACCGACTCTTCAAGTCGTCCTTGAGACGATCAGCAGATAAGTTGGGTGCCTCATGCCATGTGTTGTCTTCGGCGGGCTCATCGATTTGGGTTAATTGTTCGGGGGTCGGATTAACATGAGTCGCTGCAATGCTAGCAGCATCACCCGCCATGGAACGAAAAAGAATAACAAAATCGTTAAGCAATTTTCTAAATTGCCCATTGGTGATAAGCAAAGTACCCAAAGTTCGTAGGCCATCCAGTAGCTCATGACCATTTTGTTTGGCAACGTCTTTCGAGATTCCAACTTGGGGAGCGTGGGTGTCGGAGAATTTTACCTGTCGAGTTTGCCATATGAAATTTTGAAAGAGATTTCCACCATTTTTGACTAATATGAAGAGTTTCAACTGCTCTAGAACGCGACATACGTCCGAAATGAGAGTCTTTCCATCATTAGATAGGCGAGATGAAGGTGCAGATAAGGCTTTTGAATGCAGAACACTGTTAAATATAGTGTCTAATTGTTTATTTGAAGGTGCTTTTCCTTTGGCGAGGGCGGAATATATGCCATAGACCTGCAAATTTTTGTTGAGATAGGCCTCCTTCTGTTTCAAATCCACAGGTCTGTTCACAGAAGTCGACGACATCTCAGATGTGAAGAATAACTCAGAATAGTACTAAGACCTTGATACGTCTGTGAACAGAAGAATAGAAGTAACCAAGCTTGCCCCAAGATTTAGAGAGAGGAAGGGGAGAAATGTTGTAAAGGGTAATATAATTAGGTATGATGATAGCGGGGGAAAATGGGGTAAATGTTTTGTTATTCCGATGGTGTATCAGCGCGAAAGAGAGTTAAAGGTGGAAGATGGAGGGAGAGTTTAGAGGGAAAAGTAGGGGAGGGAGAAGGGTAAAAAGAGACGAGGGAATTCGAGAAGAAAACAACCAAGTTGAAATCGAGGCGACGCGTCTCGCATTGACCAAGAAGCGAGGGAGAAGCACACAGGAAAAGAAAGAGATGCCTAAATGATGTCTTCTTTGAAGAAAGGAATTAAACGATGATGGAGAAGGGCAATCTCGCTCAGCTGGCTGGTTGGCGCGACCAAAGACGGGCGCACTGATGGAGAGGAGGCAGGCGTTGAGTGAATATGGAGAAAGCGCAGTTTGAGCGAAGAACGTATAAGGTGAGTATTTGGGAAATAGCGACAAAGATATGAGATGATTTGATCCGATGAGAGGGAAGGTAGGAGTTAAGGGAGAGATGAATATTACTGCGGTAGAATAAGAATTCGAAAATTGGACGGAGAGGAAGAAAGTAAGAGCGAGCCTGATATGGAGAAAGAAAAGGTTGGAGAGACGAAGGAGGAGAGATGTAAGGGATAGAAGTAATGTGCTTAAGTCGCGTCAAGGGAGGGAGGAGCACGGAATGAAGAATAATAAATGGAAATGTTGACAGGCGTATGGCCGCAGGTTGGGTGAAGGTAGCGACGATTAAGTCGATCGACAGGTAAAAGAGTGTATGCTGGGATAGGTGGCCGAGAGGGGGAGGGGATGTGGGATAATGGCGAAGGGTGGTTGTGACGGTAAAAGTTCAAGGAAAGGTAAATTTTAACGATGAAATGATATGGAAAGGGTTGAGAGGGTAGTGTGGTGATGGTGGGTATGTTTGTTGACCCGGAATGGGTGTTTATATTGAAAAGCCAAATAAGATAGAGCTAGCAATATGAGGAGAAAAAAGGTTAAGTGGTAGAAGAAAATTTAGGATAGAAGTGGTTAGCAGAGAGGAAAGGGAGAGCAGGCAATTTTGCAAAAATTGACGAAATAAAAGGGAGATTAGGAGGATTGAATGGAAACGCAAGAGAGAAGTTAGAGGGATAAAGTGGAAGAAATAAAGAAAAGAGAGAACGGCGTGAGAAGAAAGTTAAATTAAGTGAGACGCGTGGGAAACGTTGAAGAGGACGAGAAAAAACGACAGGAATGTTAGGTGTTTATGTAATTATAATGAGAAAAAGTTCAGCAAACTCGTGACTGGAGCTGCAGAAAGGAGTTATTAGGCTGGCTGAGGAAGGAGCAAATGACGGATTAGGAAGAAACTGGGAAAAGCAATTACTTATCTCAAGTGGAGGATTGATTGATATATTAAAATAAGGGTATGTGGGATTGAGGTAGATAAGTATAGGAGGGAGATATAATGAAACACATTTTTGAGTTATTAAATTGAGTATTAAGGAAAGAGATAAATTGGGAGTTGCTGATTTATTAGTAGATTATGGATTACACTTTCCTCATAGGGGAAGTAATTAGATGTCGCACAGGCCTTTTTTAATCGGTTTTTTGGCAGCCATCTGAAGTTTCGTTTCTTTTTCTTGTACAGGTGTAATTTATCCATGAGAGAGTGATGTCTATTAAGGGGAGAAGTTTGTTTTTGGGCTACTCTTTCAATATTTTCCCCTAACCCTAGCTAATAAAAACCTATAAATATTTTCTCAACACTTAGGTAATATAAGCGGTCCTTCCCTTAGTTCTAACCTAGTGAACAGTGAAGTACCAAGATTGTTTTCTTTACAATTTCGTGAGATTTTTAGTTCACGTGTTTGTGTGTGTATGTGTGTGCTTGAGTGAGTTTATTTTTTCCCTGGGGCTGTCACTATTAATGTACTTGATTGCTTACATGCATGCGTAGATTGGTATGCTCGCTTATCGTCACGCTTCTTCTTATTTACGAGTCTTCACGTGCCTATCACTAATTCGCCCGTTAACCCGCCGGCCAGTTGTGCGCGGATACGTCTGCACGCAAGCAGAAAGTTGCGTGTGCATGTGCAGGTGAGTTCCGTTTGCGGGTACTTGTACGTGTTCACCTACGTATGCAGCTACGGCTACGTGTGTGCGTAAATACGTTTCAGCAACTTTTACACTTACGTTTACAGGTGAAGCGTTTCCTCCGTGTAAAAAATAAGTCCAGACAAATCATTGGATGTGTTCATCCAGCTACTTCACTGCCGTTAGCTTATTCGTATAACTTTAAAAGTTACTTTGCATGTGATGCATAAACGTGCTAAGTTGAATCAGTACGTGGTATGTGCACTTTCATGTATAAATGATGGTAGTTATTATGGTACAGACGATAGATAGTGATTATGATTACGATAATTGTAGTAAATAGTATGAATAATGCAAATGAAGGCTACAGCAAAGATGATGATCTATACGATTGTAATGATGTGGTTAGAGAATTCCGTCAAGTTTCACATATGTGAACGCTTGAGGCGATGCACGCCTTAAGAATGCTCTATCCCAATCACTTTCCGATTAGGTTAAGGTAAGTTAGACTAGTTTCATAGCCTCGGTGACACCATGTCATATTTAACTTGTCGGGCAGGCAGATGGATAGGATAGTAAATGGTGGATGGATAGACGGATAGGTGGATGAATTGATAGAAAGGTTGGTCGATCTATCGATCAATGTTTGAGTGGGTAGATGAACAAGCAGACGGACTGGGTGGTGAGTGGATGGTTCAGGTGAACGGATGCATGGTGGAATGGAAACGCGGGAGAAGTTGATCAGGAGTGTGTATATGTACGGGGGAGTGAGTGAGGATGTGTATATGTGTGCATGTACGTGTACGTGTACGTGAGCAGAATTTAGGCGCCACCTAATTAAGTGACAAATTGGGCTTGTCTAGGGAATAAATTTCTTTTTTAAAAAACAAAACCGAGTTCTCGAAGTTTAACAAGAACGGCGTATTTTATTTTAATGTAGTAAAATAATATTGATACACATGATATGGTCTAAAAAAAGTTACGACTAGCACTGTTTTATCGGGTTCCTATCACGTCCGTCCATCTTCATCTACCGTACGTATCAATTAAGTCAATATCCTTACCAAGTGCGCAAAATGAGAAAGTCTGGGTAGGAAAGGAACACACACAAGATTGAGTGATGGAATGTGGGTGTGTATGTGGTATGATAAAGACACGAGAGATGTAGACGCAATAACAAAGTGGAGTTACTGGTGACGAATAAACATGTAACGAGGTCAATTTTTAAACGACGTGAAATCATTTGAGAAAGGGATAAATTTACATAGACGACTAGATTAGATTGCTTGTTCAACAGTAGACAAAGTTAATGGTGCCGCGACTGAGGCGGTGGTGACAATATTAATCGGTGAACTCATTGATAACCCAAAGTTCATGGTGTCGATGATTTAGTAGGGGTAAATTTAACGCGGTCATACGAAATCGTCGTGGCATGGCGTGACGACGTACAAAATAAAACATAAAAGGTTCAAACCAGCTGCAGTAGTACGTAACAACAATGGAATAAGAGTATCCTGGTAGGTTAAATTATCACCATTTAAGATTACCCTAGTTAGCTAGTTAACATGCATATATGCGTGCGAGAGTGCATGCATACATGCATATATGCACGCCTAACGAAGGAAGGATAGTTTACGGCTTGCTAACTTAACATACCAAGCCAAAGCGAGACGCGACGCGACGCGGCGAAGGCTCAAACCAAGACAAACAGTTTGGACGAAAAAGACGCTATGCTTCGGTGGAACAGGATCAAGCGTATGGGCAAATACGAGCGGCGGAAATAGTGGGTAGAAGGGAATTGGAGAGGGAGCATGGGAATGGGAATGTTCAAGGTAAGTAACTGAAAAATTGAAATTGCTACGGGAAATATTTCTGGATATATTATTGTATACAAAATGGCTCATTGTATTGTCAAGGGATAATGACAATATGAGCGTTATGTGAGGTTAGCTTAAAAAAAACTTGATTAAAGAAGATGATTTAGCGCAGAAAGGAGAATTTTGTAGAATGAAGGATGATATGGGATAAACGAGGTTAAGGATACGGGGGGTCAAGGGATGGGTAGATGAAGATAGAAATGTCAAACGTAAAGATGAAAAGAGAATATTAGGAAGTGAAAATTATGCGTGAGCTATTATGCATTATTTAAGGCAATGATAATAGTTTGACAAAGGAATCACGAAAGAAGGTAAAGTACGCTAGTGAAATAGAGCAAATGAGTTAAAGAGAAGGTATGACATCAATTTAGAGGGGAGAATAAATCTGAATGATGGGAAGGGAAAGAAAATCAAAACAGAATTAATTACAAGAGTTGGAGTTAGAAAAACGAGAGGATTGAATATTAAGGTGACACTCATGCAACAATGGACGGGGAAATAAAATGAAGGTAAACAGAAGGTTAAGAAAAAGATTGGCAAGAGTAACAAGGGAAGAGACGGCAAAATTTCCGGGAATTAAAGTGAAGGCGGCGATTGCAACGGTGGCGGTAACGTGATAGCGATCGAAACGAAGAATTAATAAATGGTAAACTGCAATGGGGAAGTAGGAGGAATGAACAGGATGTAGTATCAGGGAAAAAGCGAGTAGGACAGTAGGTGGACTCGTGCAGGTGAGACACCGGAGAAATTTGAGTTGAATGAGCGAGTTAGCGATGATAAGGAGGAACAGAGTAAAAGTCTCATTAGTAAGACAAAAGGATTGGGACAGGATTGAAGAAAGTAAGATAATGTATTAGGGATAGAGGGGAAGGGAAAGGAAAAGAGAAGATATTAACTACGAGAAAGCAAGATATGGGAAAAAGGGAGATTGAAGATGAACTAGAGAAGGATGATGGAAGGGGAGAATCGAGGGTGTATGCGAGAGTTTAGAAGTGAACGATAAAGTGAGTGAATGAAGACAAGAATGAATAAACAAATGATTGGATTGTAGGGAGGATGAATGAATCATGAAATGAATAAACGAACGAACGAATAAGAAGGGTACAAAACAATTGGGTAATACGAGAAAAACTTATGATCTGGAGGAGAAAGTGAGGCGGTGGCTAAGGGAAGGGGGAAGAAAGCAAGGCGAAACAGAGCATGGTTAGCTTGAGCAAGTATGGGACAAACCTGGGAAATTAGACATGAAGCATAAATTAAATACCGGGGCGAGTTTAAAGATGAAGCATGAGACGCCATTGGTGCAGGGAAAGGGATGTAAATGAATACAAATGAACTAGGCAGCAAGTGTAAGAAGGGAAGGGGAGGATGAAAAGGGAACGTGGGCAGATTTAAGGAGCCTAATGGGCGTTGAGGGGCGCGAGTGTGGGCATGTGCATGGGCATGAGCACGAGGATTGATGTAGATTAGCCATTGTATTGGTAGTGTAAAGTGCGGGGAAAAAGAAGAATGTTACGGTGATTGTAGTGATGTGGAGTAAATTTCAAATCGGTGATTGATTGAGGGAATAGCAGTGTGGAGAGTATAGTAGGATAAACTTGTTTGTAAAATAAGGGAAAAAAGAGTACAACCGATTGATGCACGAATGAGACGTAAATGGTAGATTCGAGAGTCAAACGACCAAGATACTCAGGTTTACACATTAAATATTTTAGGATAAGGCAACCAACAAATTTGGAGAAAGCTGAGTTAATTTTACTAATAGGATAACCAATTTAAGGAAGAGTTAAGCTAGATGTAAGTGATCCAGCCAGCCAGCCAACGAAGGAGCATACTAGAAAAGGGAAATATCATGATAAGATACCGGGAAGGCTAACGACGGAAATTAGTCGGAGCAAAGAACATAATTTGTGAGAAAATGCGAGCTTGTTGATGGGTTTGGTTCTCGCTTAAAACCGCACGATGAGAAGCGATTTTTGGCAGTTACGATCGATGCTTTTAGGCAAGCAAGCAGACCGGTTAAAATATTAAGATTGATTCTTCAAGTCGACAGACCATCTGGGCGGGAAAAGTCTAGAACAACCAAGGGGGACGTCGCCAGGAAAAAGCAAATGGGTCAGCAGGGTGACACTTGGAAATTAAAACGGGAAATAGAACTCAGCGCGCTAAATTACCCCCAACTTATCCTAAAATAGCAAATAGAATTTCCCAAACAGCGGGCCAAATTAAAGTAAATATGAGTCGTATAGGGAAGGAGCAATGGAAAATATTGGCGAATAGTGGCGAGGCAAGGGAGTATGATGTAAGGGTTTGTGAATGGGATTGGATTGGAGTAATGGCAATGTAATAGAGTAGTAAAGAGTGGTGAGAAATTGAAAATTTAACGAATCACTGCATTCCATAATTTGATACGTTGAGACGATAATTTCTTAGTTTAATGTGAAACAAGCACACGTGCGCACCTTCTCACATTTTTCCTTATTTGACCACTGGTGCACAGAGCAAAAGTTTGGTATATAAGGGAACAGGTGAGATCGTACGCGTCCTCGCTTACACTTACACACACATCCGCACGCAAATGCATCCACGCTAATCTCTCCATGCAGTTCTCACCTCATCCCCATGGCTGTGCTCATATCCGCCGTTCCCCATGTGCCTCTCGTCACAATCTACTGTGGCGCACCCATGTTACATGGTAGTCATCGTGTACGCATTGCGTGGCGGTGTTTTTCATGTCTAATTATTATATCTACTCTCCTTATGATTTATCATGCACATGGGATAGTTCGTCAGATGTTATATTCGTTTGATTTGCATGATAATTCAGTTTCTGGTAATTTTACTTGTTAAACTTTCATGCATATCTTCTTATCATATGCACTCGCGTTGTTATAGTGCGCCGGCACAGCACCTTCATATGGAGACCAAAGTGGCAATGATCATGACATACTACTCGTGATTGAGTTTAGCGGTGAGTTGAAACTGGTGTTTTCGCAACCAGGATTGGGCTTCGTATAAATGGAAACGAGAGGTAGGTTATCCTTCCATAGTGTGCTGATGGTAGTTTGATATACATACTGAACTTGTAAATGTGTAAATGTGCATGATAGCACAGAACGGCTGGTGGGGTATTTCAGGTCAGCTAGGAATAAAATGGCAAGTCTACCGGTTGGCAAATCATTCAAGTATTACACGAAACGAGCAACTAACGAACTCCGGTCTGACTAAGATGTGCTGCATTTTCAGGGAGGCAAATAAGCCTTTCATGTAAGCCAGTGAACGAGCCAGCAGACAAATAGGCGGGTGAATATGCGTGCATGCATGTGCAACAGGTGCTCAGGTGATTTTAAATAAGAAAATATAATCGAGTACATCATTCGGTAAATCATCGTACATGGTGAGTAATGTGATGGGCAGAATCCTTGAACGAGCAAAGTGATACATGGAACAATAATATAAAATATGGCACAGCGGTTGGGATGTTTCATGGTTAGTTGAGCTTAGAATTGGTAAAGCGAACGCTCAAAAAAAAATATCCATGACCAGTCATGGTTAGCTCTAACTAGTCGTAGAATTTTGTAGAAGAGGTGCTTGCACTATGCATATAGTAGCATAAGCTAGTAATAATGATATTACAAGATAGATAAATGACGAGGAGAAAGTTGGCAAGGAAGTGAGTTCTGCGAACCAAGCGCTAACGGTAGATAAAGAACCACAAAACCCGGTAACAATGGATGGCAGAATAATTGAATTTACGGGCGTAGGAAGCGCCGGAGGTGATTCTCCGGAATGCTTTGAGCAACGAAAGAACCAGGCAATCGAAAGAACAAGGCAAGCCAGGAGGTTAGCAGTCAATGTGCCCAAAGGAAAAAAGGTAGGAGATTTTGATGAACGAGAATCAAACCGGGTAATTTGGCAAAGGGCGTTCAATTTACACGAGAGTGTGTAACGTAAAAAGCATGCTAAGGGTGACCATGCTAGACTGGGTAAAAGAGTATTAAGCGCAGATGACGATGAAATCGGAGAAAGCGTATTTACGATGGAAACTGTTAATAACGCGAGCCAACCAAGCAAAGCTAAGATGGTCCAAAAAATAGTCAAGTATACACGATGGGTCTTGCCGGCCAAGGATTGAAATGCTGTGGTACGTGAAAATTCATGAACGCCTGAATTATCAACAAGCATATTATGACATGGGCGCGAGGGGGAAAGAATTGATGCTGGTGCGATCGTATTTGTGGTCGTCGATGCAGATGCAAACGTAAAAAAGCGTAATAACCAAATAAACTTAATGCGTAATCGTTTAACCCAGTTAAAATTATTACATTTTGCCAAGTTAAATCCAAGTTGTAAAGCGTACCATGGAACACAGAGATGAATGATTACCGTAGCTATAGTAGACGATAAACGCTGTGCCGCAGAAGGATGAGTTGTCAAGTCTTTGGGATTAGTAAATGGCGGTTTAACCGGGTAAGCTTTACCAAGGGAAATACGAAAAATTTCCCACATCATGCCCGAAAACGATGTTAAACACGCACAAAGTCCCGAGGTTAACCCAATTCTAAAAGGGCTACTGATTTTCTTCGATTCAACGCACGTTGCGTCTACCTGTTCGACTTTTTCCTCAGCATTACTCTCCAGCGAACGTGAACGCGATGCACGTGAATTTTGCATTAGATATCCCATAATGAAGCATCCCGTTAAGTTCGCCCAAACTACATTGCCTCCTTTCCAGGTTGTAAATTCATTTTCCCATAAATCACTTAACCCAATGCGTATTAAAGTTCCCAATATCGATAATAACGTTAGGTAACTCCCAATTTGTAAACTTCGACACACCTCTGCCACACTGCACCAATGAAAAAATGTAAAGTTTTCCTTTACTCCCCGGGCCCGTGCCCATTTCCAAGTAAATGCCATGTTTTACGATGCCCAGATAAACTTTCCCAAAGTGTATCGATCCATTCAGAAATAATAATCAGTACTAATTTCCTTGACTACTACATAAGTATCGACTCTGTAATTTGCACTGATATTCCGGTAAATTTTAGTGCAGTAAAGTACATTTCTTCCCGTCGTTAACTTCATCTCTTCATATGTCCAGCACCCAACTTAGCCCCTCATCCTCACCGGCCGGCCACCTGCCTCATTCAGCAACTACCCCCACTTAAACCAATTCACTCGTCTCAACACCTTCCGTCTGGAATGCTCTGCAGTTGCCAATTTTGTTCGGTACCTCGTCTCGTCTCGTCTGTTGACTGGCGTGTTACCGTTTGGACTTTAAGTTTCATGTGGCATGGAACGGCGTGTAAATGTTGGACAATTTTCCCTTTTTAAGCATGCAAACACACTTTAACTGACAAATAAATTCCGTCTTTCCAATTCGGAATTATCTCCTTCTGTTTTGCTGAATTCCGTAAACTTTATACACCGCCCCCCAGTGCCGTTCCTCTTCCCCAAATTTCCACTTCCGGTCCACCGTAACACATATTACTACTTTGGATTTCTCAAGCATACTTGTACACATATTTTCTTCTCACCCCGCCTCTCTCGTCCTGCTTCCCATTTCCCCAATCTTACTTACTCGTTCGCCGTAATTACGTGCATCCTAAACGTAACGCAACCATTCAGGGCTAGACAATTTATCGTTTTACCAATATCCCCGAACTTCACTTCCCCTCCTCCCTCCATAATTCTCACTAAACATCCCCGTCCTTCCTCCTTTTCCATTCGCATTTACTTTCATACCCAAACCAATACTTCACTTTTTCCTCACACTATTTTCCCGCATCTACAAATCATACCAGTTATATTGCATCGGCATCTGCACCCTCATGGACGTCCACTCTCACACCCTTCCACACGCTACTTAAACTCTCTCCATTACGCCCGGCCATGGATCCACCTTCACCTTTTCCCTCCAACATTCACATTTCAAATCACCCTTGCTCACGCGCCAAACTTTCCATTTTACTCTCCAACTTAACAAATCAACACGAAATCAAACGCCTCATTCATGAAATTTCCACCATACTAGCATGCGAAGCGCTGTCCAGCTCTCTAACCCTTGTCGATCCCTCCAATGTAAGCTTTTAATACCATACTTTCCCGTTTCTACCACTTTCAGTGCTTATCCACACCCACACTCACACCTACACATCTTCGTAAATCATACATCCACATTGTACCAAAATTATCCACTCATTCATCCATCCGTGCTCCCTTGAAGCGTGTTAATCTTATCCACTTCAAACCGTGAAATACAGGACTCTCCAGTATCCTCCTTACCATATCATGCCAATAAAACCGTTTATCCATGCCGTATTGCTTTGATTCCCATTCTCCGTTCGGGTTTAGCCATGGTCGATGCCATCGAAAGTGTTTTACCAGTGTCATGCTCCATTCATCATCTCGGTTTATATCGTGAAAAAACCACTCTCCAACCCGTTGAATATTACAACAATTTACCCTACGCACCTCAAACCCTTAACTCACCTTTATCCCATTCAACTGTACACTCCCCGTCACCATCCTCTCCATCTGCGTCAACTCGTCTCTTAACCTGCTCACTTCATCAAACTTCCCTCCACACTAAGCATTCCGAAAGCGAAACTGTACGCAACGATAAACCCTCATCTTCACAACCACAACCACCCCCCCTACCACAATTGGCCATCCTCCTCGATCCCGTTATATCATCCGGGCAGACTATGTGTGCAGCCATTGATACTCTGCGCGAATCCGGTCTTCCCAAACTGCTTGTTCTTTCCTTAATTGCCACTCCTGTCGGCTTGCGACGTGCTGCTGAGCAATGGCCTGATTCCGTAGATATTTGGGTCGCGTCTGTTACCCAGGACTCATCTTCGTCACTCCCTTCTACCTCTTCCCAACCCCTTTTTCACGCCCTCAGTCTCGGTGATATAGGTGATCGTTTATTCGGTACTAGAAATCATTCAAATTAATCAACTCTCCCTTTCACTTCTCAACCTTTTCCCGACAGCGCTTTCACACACTATCCTTTCAACGTTATCTTCATCCTGTTCCTATCAATTTCTTCCCCGCATCTTCCGCCCTAAACTTAACCTGCCCTTTTCCCCCTTGTATAATATCGCTCACTTTATTATCACCATGAAAGGCTCTCACGCCGAAATCGCTGACCCATCCTCTGATGCGCAAACCTTAACACCCCTCGATCACTGTGTATCTACCTTAAAGCAGTCTACTCATTTACTTCAAGATGCATTAAACTTGCTTGATGTTCATCTAGCTGATTACCCTCCCTTAATCAAACGTTTACAATGTTTTAGACACTTTGAACTTGCCAGCGAAGGGCAAATTCGTGCTGCTCAAGCTGCCGTGCACGCAGAAATTCATCCATACCTCATGCACTTGCTAACTCGAATTACCACTTTGCTCGATCGTTTACAGCGTCGTGAACAATCCTTGCAAGCAAAAATGTCATTACAAGAAACCCGTCTCAACCACATCGACACTCCCACCAACTTTTCACGCGTCCCTGAGTCTTCGACCCTGTCGGAACAAGCTTATCGACAGTTACGCCGCAAAAAGGATCGCTTGTCTTACGCTGTCGAACGTCTCGAACTACAGGCTCGTCAACATGAACGAAAGTTGCGCATGAGTATGGCTCCATGATCTATTGTGCACCCTTCCAATCTGCACCATTAAAAGCTTTCTTATTAAACGAATTATCATAGTCCTGAATGAGAGTACAAGTAAAAATATCAGAAATTCAAAAAAATCTTCCACAATTGAAACCCTGTAAAAGGCCTTCCCCTACTACATTTAGCATGTAGCCATTGTAGCGTTTTTGTCCGCCGCTCGAAGCATGTTTAATTCCCGCTGAATTTTCATTATCTCCTGATCGCCATCGTTTGTAAAAAAGTTTATCAATACAACGTTAGGATATCGGCTCCACTGTTCATGACAGGTGTCCGCTTCCGTTAATATTCCGCTGGTACCTTTCGCCATATTTACTTCTGCTATATCTTTTCGGTCGGGTACTGAAACCGTCTGTCCCAGTACCTCATACTGTCGATCCAAGAAATGATTCATAACGAACATCCGTGAACATGCAGCATCGGATTGTTGTAGCCGGGTTAGTGACGTTGTCGCTCGTACCCGCGCATTTGGATCCACTGCAACACTCTTTGATCTTTGTCGTGTTAGCCTCAAAGGGAAATAAGTCTGGCCACCCTTAACGTTGCGTCTCGTTATATTTGCTGATGCAGGCGCTGGTATAGGAAGGGTTGCCGATGAAGCCGCACCGTTATTTTCGCTCACTTTACGGTCTGAATCAATACCTTCCCATAACTCCAGATCTTCGAAGGCTGGGCGGTCAAATGCACAACCCGGGAATGTCTTATCCGTAACGCCAAATGGAGTTTCAAATACTTGACTAAACTCATCAATGACAAACGGAACTTTGCTTTGATCCGCTTCAAAATCCAAGAACACGAGTAACCGTTTATTCATCTGGATCAAATTTCCCATGGTCGGCCATTCGTCAAGTGGTAATGGGACTGCTGGAGGTTCATATGCTAGACGATTTGCATCAGCCCGTTTTAGAGTCTCACCCCAAAATTCCACTGGTGCGAAGTCTCCGTTAACGAAGAGGAGTGTAATTACTTCATCCGGATTATTATCCAAAAATCGTACTACTTTTCTCACATAGTCTTCCACAGGCCCCGCATTTTCCAGGGAACATGTTGTATGACAAAGTAATAACGTTTTACCATCTGAGCTAAGGTGTACTTGACCTTGTAAATATCTGATTCCATTTTGCATTTGCTCTTCGACTGTGAGCTTCTGATTATGCTGTGGTAACGATCCCACAAATGGTGCATTATGCGTTCCGATAAACGCCATATCCGAATACTTTCGATCGCAATAGTCCGAAAATCCGTTGCATTTACGTGTACCCGTATTTTCCGGATTCGAAGCTGAGTTGTTGCCGCCATCAACTTTAGTCGAAGGCATTGCTGATTTCATTGATTCCATCATTGTAGAGGCTGGCGCCGTAGCAGATGCTTCATTAGATAAAGACGCTGCTGATATAGCCGACGCAAATGCTAGTGCCGATTCGGCAATTGGTTGCCCTGCTGTTGGCATTGCCATCGAAGACCCGGCTGTCGAGGGCATAGGCAATGACATGCGAGATTCCATAGTGAACGTTGAAGGACCTGAAGCTGCCATTGAAGCTGGAGTCATTGAAGCCAAAGGCGAAACCATTGAGGAAGGCATTGAAGATGCTTCAGAAGCAGCTGATGCTGATAAAATCGCGGAAGCCAACTTGGCCGCAGAGTCACTGGAAGATCCTGCTTCAAATGCATCCTGCGCAAAGATAGCATGGAAATTCGACTGTAAGCTGTACAAAAGTAAAAGGCTCAAAAAATTTTGCCCCAACATCTTCACAAGATTCTTGATAAGTCTAGCACTTGTTAGGCACTAAAGGTTAATACGTCTGAAAATATTAAGGAATAAGTAAAAACTGCCAATAGTTATTCAATATAAAAACACGGGTTTATCATTGAAGAGTAAAATTTATCCAGTAAAAGTGATATCGGAAGCACAAACAAGACTTTATTTAAAAGAAGTGAACAAATTGTAAGGAGATTTTAAGACGCTTGGTTAATGTAAACGATATAGTAAAAATTCTTTCTTGATATATTCTATCAACGAAGACACTGCGACCCACTAGAGTCAAGCGTAAACATTTGCAGCCGGTAGCAGCATACTGAGCAGAGTAGACAGTCGGGGTGAGGAACATCGATACTTATATACCAAAATATTTAGCGTGACAGTAGATGCGAAAATTGAATTTAGCTGCCATGTAGGCCATGTGAAACCGCAATGTTGCGATGACTCTTCCGACGTTTCGAGTTAACGTCTAGAATGAAGATCATTCTAAATATAAGGGTTGAACTGAAGAAATTTTTGAAATCGAAGGATTGTTAAGGGCCAGAATATTACTGGAGATAGTGCCTTCAGAATTAGTTAAACAAACCCGTTCAGTGAAGTCCTATGCAATAATGGGGGATGACGTGGGACTGTGACTGAATCATGTTCACGAAATGTTACGGCATGGCAACATAAGTTTGGCGACATTGTAGAGTAATCAAACAGCGATATGCAGGGGAAACTTGAATAATAATAATACAGTTTAATTAGTGTGCGCACGCGGTAATGTACACGAATGTTAAATAAAGGAATGGTGACAATTGCAAGTGATAAGAAGTCGAACTGAAGAGAGGTGGGAAAAGCTAAGTTCGAGTTAGTAGCGTAAAACAGTACAATCTGCTAATCTGATAAATGCCCTTGTTCAGAAAAGGAGGTATACTAATGTATACCAAGTAACGAGCAAGGGGTCACTGGCAGAATAGTAGTGATAGCAGGATGTTAAAAAGGGTAGGCCGTTTGAGCAGGAGTAGTAGTGGATATAAACAGTCAAGTTTGGTGTTCAAGTATGGTCAGCCAACTCCAAATTGAAAAAGGACTCAAACAAAACAGAAGACGACGTTTTTAAAACAAAATTTTGGAGCCGAGAGTTAAAGAAATATGTAAACGAGACTTGAAAGCAAAAAGGAGAAAATTGCACAAGACAGAAAATTGGAAAGCGAAAGAAAGACTATTTCGCAATTGGAATTGACGAGCTCGCTTAAATAGTGCCTAATAAAACGGGCCTATTTTAATCCGGGTTAGATGACACGTGATGCTCAGTTGGCAGAAGAATTGGAGAGCCGGATGAGACGGCCATTAGTGTGAAATGGATAAGTAAAAGATTAGTAAGTGGAATGAAGCTATGGAGGAAGGTAGCGAGGGATAAACAATTTTCCCATTGGGGGTTTTGGGATTGTTTGGATAGACATTGAAGAGTGGAGGGGACCCGGCTGTTGAATGATAAAACTGGATTTGGGGTAAGGTTATCAGGAAATATTAGTCATAGTCTCAAGGGCTAAAGATTTGAGTGAAAGTGGAAACATCAAGCACGTGAGTATATTACATAATACGATTGTTCGATAAGGGTCGTCTTTCTTACCGAGTTCAAAGTTGTGATTCACGCTGGCATGTTAAGAAATTTGCCCATAGTGTAACACAGTATGGGTGTATTGGTATTCTTTAAACAATTGCGTATGGCAGTTATAATAATTATTATTATTAGTTTGTGTGTATACGTGTACCCATGTATGGAGAGAAAGTCAAACTACCAGGGTAAATGATAATGGTAAAAATCACAAGAAATGTGCATTAACACTGCATACTCTAATTACAAATAAAGCTAAACAAAGCACTACGTAAATTTCCATTCTTTCGTATGATAAAATGACATCAGGAGATAGTCTGGACCATGAATAGTATCAAAAGCTGCGACAATGCCAAATATTAACCTGTCTACAGACATCATCTGCAACAGTCGGCCCGTAAAGTCCCGAGACCAGCTGACATAGTCCCCGCGGAAAATCAATTGTCCAGAACCATTTGATTAGTCAGGCCACGGCGAAAGAAGGGCGCACGTGACATGCTACGACATCTTTCCCCAGCTCGGCGCGGTGCGAGTGATGGGTTTCGAGTTGACGCGTCTACCGATTTAAAATCCAGTTTGATGTATTGAAAAGTGAGCCATCGTGCTTAAGTCGTTGCTCCAGAGTAATTTTCATTCTAATTAAACGTTTGTCGTGAACACATTTAATATATTTAACGGACTCAAAGTGGTTCGTCTGTCATTTGCCGCTTAGTGGAATGTATGTTTGTATATTTAAACATTTTGACGTGAGAATTTATGGTTAATTCAGTTACTATTTATCATTAATCGGGTTACCTTTTCCAGATCTGCTTTAGTCAATCGACACTCGCTTCAAGCCTGCATGTGTATCCCTGGTCTACCTTTACTATTTATTACCCATGTTGCTCGATTATTCGACCGTTTTGGTCTCTCTGGTTTGGTTTTTATTATCTAGTTCCGCAGTTTGCGCGAAAAAAGATGCCAATCATCCAGACAGTTCTGCCGTTGTCGAATTAACACCTGAAAATTTCGATAAAATCGTCCTTAAATCCGATAAACCAGCTTTGGTTGAGTTCTATGCTCCATGGTGTGGGCATTGTAAAAAGTTAGCACCAGTTTACGAAGATTTAGCCAAAAGCTTTTCTCATCGTGCCGATAAAGTTATTATAGGCAAAGTGAATGCTGATGAGCACAAAGCACTTGCTAAACGGTTTAATATCGGTGGATTCCCAACTTTGAAATGGTTCCCCGCTGATAAATCTACTGATCCCGAAGATTATCGGTCAGGGCGAGATTTGGATAGTTTAATCCTTTACATTACGCAAAAAACTGGTGTAACGGCCCGTACACCCATGAAACCACCGTCCAAAGTTGTCATGTTGAATGATGACAACTTTAACTCTATCGTTGGCAGTGGTAAAAACGTATTTGTCGCCTTTACCGCTCCTTGGTGTGGCCGTAAGTACATCCGTTGTATATGGTGAAAATTAGATTTTACCTACTCGTGTTTTACTAACAAAGCGAATTATGTGTACAGACTGTCAACGTTTAGCACCCGTTTGGGAACAGATGGCAAATGACTTTGAACTGGAAGACTCGATTGTGATAGCTAAGGTAGATGCTGAAGCAGAGAATTCCCGAAGCGTAGCAAAGGCTCACAATATTAAATCTTATCCAACACTACATTTTTTTCGACCCAATTCCAAAGATCCTATACACTATGAAGGTGGCCGTGAACAATCTGAACTCATGAAGTACGTGAACGGCCAAGCTGGATCCCATCGAATGGTCGGAGGGGGTCTAGGGTCAGACGCAGGAGTTATTTCTGAATTAATTGGTGTTGCGCGTCGTGCAGTCTCGTCCACAGCTGATGACGATATCATCCAGCTACGTAATGCGGTTGAGCAACACGATCACCGGTATGCGGGCTATTATGTCAAGGTGGTCGAACGCAGTCGAGGAGATTCCGGTTATATACGGAAGGAACTTGACCGGCTACAGCGTATTTTGAAAAAGGGTAGTCTAACGCCTATCAAAGCGGACGACTTGACGTGCAGGTCAAATATTTTACGTAGATTTTTGCACGATGAATTGTAAGGGGAAAAAATGAGTAAGCTGTATGAATCCCCGCTTGCCAGAGTGAGGTATGGGATTGATCAGTATGCATTATAGTGCTAAACTGGCTGTTGTCTCGAGCGAGACGTAGTAGGTGAGTATCACCTTTGAAGATAGCAGGGATAGTGAGACCGCTTTCTCGCCATTGTAACGTCCGTAATACTGTATGTCTAAATTATGAGAAGAAATGTAGTTTCGATTATTAAATTCACGAGAATTTAAACGAGAGATAAGGTTGTCAACTAAATAGACTGAAAGGTGAAAAGACAGGAGTGAAATACGAATAGTGCAAGATCGATTCGGTAGCCAACTTCAACGATATGATTGAAAGGACTAAAGCTGTTAGACGTTGAATACGAGTGAGCTTGCATCAGTCTCGACGACAGACTTTAGATGGTTGAGGAATTCTAACGCGATAGGGGATTCAGAGGGGGGTGTGGTCAGAGTAACTTCCACTACTGAAGTAGAATGGGAAGAATTAAAAGAAACAGAATCGATTTTGGAAAAGGACTCAATGGCTTCAAGGAATGCGGCATGACAATTATGGATAATCGGAGGAGTAGAGGTAGAAGGAGTAATTAAGTAGTCATAAATATCGCTAGGAGACAGAGTATTGGTTTTTGGTATAGACGATGGTAAAGAGAATGAGGGATTAAAGGGAGAGCTATGGAACCGGTTGCTGTGAGATTGTGAAGAAAGAATAAAGTCAAAAAGATCGGCAAATTGATTGGGTGGAATAGAGTAACGTTCTTGGGAGGACAATTTATTTGCCTTGAGGACGGCACGGTTAATTAACGTGGAGAGAGGGATTTTCACGTGAAAAACATCAAAAACTTTCAATTGGCAATTGATTAGGTGGGAGAGAGAAAGAGAGATTCGATGAATTTGCTTCTTAAGTTTGACAGGTTGTGAGTTTTTGGAAGGAGGGTTGCTTGAAGTAGGTTTCGCGTGCTTAATATTTGTTAAATTTATACGTTGAAGCTTTTCGATGCGAGATTTTTCTTGAGTGGGATAATCAGAGGGAATGATAGAAAGGTAGGCTAAAACGTCGGATTTTAGGACTCTATTAAGTGGACCAGTGGGAGAAATTTTAGGGAGATCTGAGGGTGAAACTTTATGCAAAGCAAGTAAATGTTGAACGGAAGGGAGAAGAGGTAAATGGGATATGGAGGAAGAAGTTGAATAGCGAGAAATTAACGAAGGAAGAAAACGTGATGAACAAAGCAAAGAAGGCATTATAAAGATTAAAGGGAAAATTATGATGGTGAAGACGATAATAGATGAACGTAAGAGAAAATAGAAGGAAAAAGTGCGCGAGGCAAGACGGAAGGAAAAAATCGGCAGAAATAAACGAGGAAGGATCACGTGCAGCAAAGAGTAATTTGGGTGAGAGATACCGAGCGGAGATTATTTTTTCCGGCGACGCGGTGTTGGGACGCGAGGGTCGTGTCACGGCGGTGATGACGGATTATTTAGGAGAGGTGAAAGGTTGGAGGAGCCAAATGTGGGGGGAAATTGAGGGAATAATAAATAGTAGAACGACCAGTAACTCTGACTGAGTGGGATTGTAACTAAATATATCTAATTTTCACACTAATTGTTTACTCAGTAAAAAGTGTAGTGGACAGTCTCTGAAATAGCTATCCCTTCATCTGCCCATTCATTGTCACCCTCTTACCCACGCCACGCTTCCTCCAATTCTGAACCTGGGCCCGTTTACTGCGATCGGATTAACTAATCACCGAGACGATGAAAATTCTAAACGGAATTGGAATTGTCAAGTTTTAAGCTGCAGAAAGGTTTGGTTGGTTCCAGGTGAAAATTTATTGCATGGTGTACACGAGGATTTTGGTTTTTGCTGTTTATTCGAGTTGGCTTTGCATCCGTCATGCTAATATTATCTTGTGGTAAGCGAGCTGTCGTTTCTCGGACGCTCTTCACTGTGGTTCACTCGAATTTCGCGTTATCCCATCAGATTTTATATCAACGTGAAAATAAGCTTACACAATACTTTCAATTCTCCACGTCGTATAATCAGGTTGTTAATTCGTTTACTGTACTCTTTAAACCTTTCATTTCATTGAAAGGAAGGGGGGCTATACACCTGGTTAAAGCTTACACTTTTAGTTCAAATTCATCCGCACGACCATGTATTCCCCCACCGCAGAAACACGAGCCTGAATTTTCCAAAGTTCTGAATGAATGTTTCAAGAATCGTATATTATACTTAGCACCGCCTCACGGAATGCTATACTTCACAATGTATACAGGTGTAGCTATTATTTTGGCTGTATCGATTACATTTACCCTTAACATATCACTTTTACCAGAAGCATCGGATTTCTTAAAGCTTGCTTGCTTAGCTACCTTTAGCGTTGGTCTTTTTTCAGTATGGAATATTACATCCGTACCGAGAAAGTTAGTGCGGAAAATAACGCTTATCGGCAACAATACTCAAACTGGACGGATTAACATAATTACTCGAAAATGGTTTCCCCTGCTCCCTGCCAAGACCTTTCTCGTTGAGCCGCACAAAATTCGCGTGTCAAATTTATTTAATTCTTCATCAAATGGTATAACGACTGATAAAAGTTTATTATTTTCCATCAACAAATTATTAACACATAATAATTCCCCGAAAATTCCTCCTACTTCACAAAACTTTTTCAAATGGTTAAACTCGCCCGGAGTTTTGCGTGAGTATCGATTTTTAACTCAACCAAGCAATATACCACGACTTTATATTGGTAACGAATATGTGTATATTGACCCTCGAGGCAAGATGATGGATGGAGGTGCAGGTAAGTTATAAAGTCCAGTCCAAAACGATTCTTCTGCGCGTGCTAACCCCCATCTTGTCGCGCCCTCCTCTTGATCACGCCTACACACTTTTTAATACTGTTTTTCACTAACCATCATCACCATTCCCAGCTCTCCGCCTCCTCTCCTCGCCGCGCCCCCGTCTTCCACCTCACCGCTTACTTAAGCGATGCATGTGACCAGGGCTTGTTCTTAAGGAGCGACTTTGATGACGAGAAAATGTTGCGAAATTTTCTCGTTATTGGGTGTTCAGGACCACGATAATAGTAATGGTGATGCTATTCTTCTCTCACGAAACTCGTTGGTTCATCTAGAATTTTTTTGCCAATTTCCTTGCTCTTGCCGATCCTGTTCGACTTCCTTTATCTTCTATTCTATCTGTTAAATACCCTTCTTGCATTCATCTTTTCCCTTTACCTATCTTCTGCGCGTTTTTTCTCCTTCCCTTCGTGCTATTCTTCCTATTTTCTTCCCTTTTTTCTTATACTCATCATCTAAATTCTCCCTCTCCATCATTTATCCAAGTTCCCTTATCTCTTTGAATATCCTTCTCATCTTTCCTTTAATTACTCTTAATTTCTCCATCTATTATCCCAAATTTTATTCATCCCTTCTTCCAATTCTTCACTAATTCTCCCTTCTTTTTCTTCCATCCTCATTTACTTCCCTTTTTTCATATCCTTTCCTACTTTTCAATCAACTCACCTATTCTCTTCACCCCTCCTCCCCTCCATCACCCAAACCATATCATCTTCTCATACCTCCCTCATCCCCACACGTGTTTATTCCACCCCTCAACCTTACCCTTTCCTTACTCTTTCCCCTACCTCATCTCTACAACTATATCTCTACCTCTCCCTATCTTCCTTATTATACAATGTTTAACCATCTTTAATCACCTTTCCCTCTACCTTCTATCTCCTGCTCTCTGCCTCAATCCTGCATTATTATCACATTTCTTCTCTCGTCCTTGATATTAATCCCTTGAACGTTTCTCTTATTCTATTTTCTAATTTTTCTCTTCAAACTTCCCATTAGTTATTTCATCCCGTCTTCTAGAAGCTCACTTAATACCTCCATTTCACCCCTTGCTCCCCTCAATCCCTCAATTTTACCCCAGTCATTGTTATCATATTTCCCTCGCACTTTGCTTCTCCAATACTAACTTATTTTCTACTTTCCTACCAAAATCTTCCTCCGCTACGTCTATTTCTCTACCTTTCCTTAACTCTTTAAAAGCATTCAGCTTCATTTTCTATATTCCTCCACTCCAAAATATTCATACTACAACCCCGTTTCACTTTATTACCACATTCCCTTGTCTATTTGTTTCATATCACCCGCAACACCTAATCAACTCCCAACTTTAAGGTTCATGGGACCATTAAGTTGAGCCTTTGCTTAACTTGACGTAACGTCTTATACACAACTTAAAGTATAAGTCTTCAATGTCATTTCGGAGTAAACGTACACTTGACGAGTTTGATCCAAACAAGTCTGATACCGAGGATCTTGATTATGACGAGTCTTCCCCGCAATTGGAAAATCATTCTTCCCGGCGACATTCAAAAAATGGTACCTGGAAACCCCAGAAGCGCCAGAGATTGAATCTTAGTGATTCAAATATTGATGATGATGATGATGATGATGAACCTGAGAAACTAACCTCTGATTCCTCAACCTCTTCCGACGTCGATATAAATCCACGAACCTTACGCCGTGTCCGTTCTGCCGCTGCCAAGCGGATTACCTACCATGAATCTACTGATAGTGATATCGATATAGAAGAATGTTCCCATGCTGCGGGTTCCCATCCATCAGGAAATAAGAATCGCAATTGTGGACGAAAGCAAAATTCCCAAACAACTCAGTTTTCTGGTGCAACTACACCTTCACGATTAACCCGGCATTCTCAGCGAAGTGTATCTCTTTCTGATAAAAAATCCTTACTTGTAACTCTATCCCTTCCTCCTTCAGCTATGCGATCTTCAACATCGATTCGTGATACTGCAAAGCGGCTACCTTCTCCGGATTCTTCAGTTAGAAAGAGCACACGGCTTTCCCGCGATTCAGATGAAGCTATGTTCGCCCTTTCAAATTCAGGTCGCCATCTTGAAGTTGTCCGCCCAGTTCCTCGAAGTCCTGGTTCCTCAGCTCATCATCGTTTCAAGGGTGGTAAAGGCCCTAAAAAAGCACCCATGATAATTAACATTGAAGCTTCATCTCCAGATCATCTTAGCATTAATAAAACTGTCGACACATTTTCCACTACATCGAGGTCTATTAATCCCCAAAACGATTTAATTATAGATCACAAAAACGTTACGACGAAGACGAATATCACAATTCAAACCAAATATTCTGATATTGAGACGGAATTAACCTCATCCAATGACGTTAATCCACAAACCCCAAATGGTGCGTGTGAACGCTTGGATGAACGCAAAGAAAACTCCGAGGAAGATCCCCCTGAAGCTAAAGATAGCTTCGGAGCTGAAACTGAGGATGATGAACCAATTGTCAACCGTCGCCGCTCAACGTGGACAAACGGGAAGAAGCGGAACAAGCGTGAAGAAAGTAGCGATTTCGAGCCTACACTTGATGACGAAGAGGATGACGAGCTAAACTTTCGTTCTAATAGGCTGAATCATTTATCTCGCAGAAACACGCGAAATGAAGAACATAATACTCATGGAAGAAGGTCTTCACGACTCGCAGCCAGATCACAACGACAAGATAAAACTTCCGACAGTGATGATCCTCATAGCGGCTTAGACCCTGATGAATTGGCTGAAGAAGCTGAGGAATTAGCTGAGCTAAATTCCCAAAGACATAGATCCCGACGACGTCGACAGTCAACAGGTAATTTTCACTCTCGACCCCGCTTACGAAACCGTGACAGGAGACCGGATTATCGAGTATTTCGCCCTGAGCTACTCAACATATTTGAGGAAGACCAAACGGAATCTGCCCCTCCCCCAGCTCAAAGCCGTCGTGGTTATCGGAACTTGTTTCCAATTGCGGGACCTTTTGGTGGACAAGGTGACTCGCTTATCACCGGTAATGGGTCCACAGGAGGAGCTGCTGCGGGTGTTGATTCTGATAGTAGTGATGACGATTTCAATGCAAGTAAAATTACAGCCGGCGCGGTTGGTGCACCATCTACTGGACTTGGTGCTCTTATTCCAACTAACCCTGGATGTGAAGCTTCTGCTGGTGGGCCATCGTCTCACTCTCAGCTTGGCAGGATTAAAGATAGAAAGGCTTTGGCTGATGCTGATCCCTTAGGTGTTGATGCGAGCGTTTCTTTTGACTCTGTTGGTGGACTCGATGAGCATATTAATCGACTCAAAGAAATGGTCATGCTTCCCTTACTTTACCCCGAAGTTTTTCAACGGTTTCACGTTACCCCACCTCGCGGAGTATTATTTCACGGCCCACCCGGTACGGGTAAAACTCTCCTTGCTCGTGCATTGGCATCAAGCGTGTCACTCGGGGACCGGAAAATTACATTTTATATGCGGAAAGGAGCAGATGCTCTCTCCAAATGGGCGGGTGAGGCGGAACGGCAGTTGCGCCTGTTATTCGATGACGCGCGCAAAAATCAGCCAAGTATAATTTTCTTTGATGAAGTAGACGGACTCGCTCCTGTGCGTTCCAGTAAACAGGAGCAGATACATGCCTCCATTGTTGCTACACTTCTGGCGTTAATGGACGGTATGGATGGTCGCGGACAAATTATCGTTATCGGGGCGACCAACAGGCCTGATAATGTTGATCCAGCCTTGAGAAGACCCGGACGATTTGATCGGGAGTTTTATTTCCCTCTTCCAAATTTTGAAGCGCGCCGTTCAATAATTGATATTTATACAAAAGACTGGGATCCACCACTATCGGCTGATTTTAAAAATCAAATTGCACAACTAACAAAGGGCTACGGGGGAGCCGATCTTAGGGCACTGTGTACAGAAGCTGCGCTTAATGCAGTGCAAGGAACTTATCCTCAAATATACATGTCGGATGCAAAATTGCGCATTGACCCATCTAATATTAGAGTTCAGGCAAAAGATTTTTTAATATCTGTCAAGAAAATAATCCCATCATCCGAACGGTCATCCTCTCGCGCTATGCCGCTCTCGAACGAAATGCTTCCACTGTTCCGAACGGCACTTGAGGAAGTTACGGCAATAATTCATCAAATAATCCCACAGAGTAAAAAGCTAACAGCTCTGGAAGAAGCACAGTATGATGATAGGGATGATGAACAAGGGTTTGAGATGGAGATTTTGATGCAAACGCTAGAAAAAGCCAGAATATTTCGGCCACGGTTGCTCATAAAGGGACCACGAGGCATGGGACAAAGATTTCTTGGACAGGCAGTAATGCAACGATTTGAAACGTTTCATCTCCAGTCGTTTGATCTTGCAACTCTACTTGAAGATTCAGCTCGGTCAGCAGATGCAGGTGTAGTGCAATTGTTTAAAGAAGCCCGAAGTAGAAAACCGAGCGTTTTGTACATTTCGGATGTCGATGTTTGGTGTGAAGCAGTCAGTCCGTCTGTTATGAAGACGTTTACATCGTTACTTAACAGTCTTCCTCCTGACGAAGCGATTCTAGTGTTAGGCACAATGGAAGAACGAAATGAAGATGATGATGAAGTGTCAAGTTTCGTGAGAGAGGTATTTCGTGACAATGAGGATGAGTCTTGCTACATTATCAGGTATCCGGATTCACAAAGTCGGAGGGAATTCTTTCAGGATATTGAATCTTACATTAGAATGAAACCAGTGGATTTTCCGAATTTGGATAATCGTAAAAAGCGTACACTGGAGAAACTTGAGATTTTGAATGAAACAAAACCTATTCAAGGACCGTCAAAAACGGAGATTAAAGCTCAAAAAAAGCATGATCGGCACATCTTGAATTTACTGAAAATGCAAATCCAACCGGTGATGGACCAGATTAAGGCGAAGTACAAGAAATTTAGGACTCCAGTTATTGAGGATTCTACAATCCGGTATTTACTTAATGATTTGGAAGCGAGGCGAAACGCGGATGGAAGTCGCGGTGGGGAAACGAATGCGAGAAACTCAGACGAAGGTCAATTTCGGCCGTATGAGTTATCACAAGATAAACATGGAATCACATGCCTTTTGGAGAAGGCAACGGGTAAACGGTATTATAATTTAGATATTGTGGTTATAGAAAAGCGACTATGCAATGGATTTTACCGACGACCTAAAGATTTTTTGGCTGATATTAAACGGTTATTGAAGGACGCATTAACAAGTGAGGACACAGAACGAACACTACGAGCAAGAGAAATGGTGTCAATTGTGGAAGTGGACTTAACGATGATAGAAAGTTCAAGTCCAGCATTAGTGGCAGAATGTGAAGCATTACATTTACGCGAAATGCAACGGAGACAGAATGAGAAGACAGCAGCGGAGGCTAAGGATCGTTTGACGGGGGATGAACGGTCAAACATTTGCAAGGGGGCGTCACATGGTAGTGGACAAAGGTGCGGGGAAGAGGAATTTGATGGAAAAATAGTTGATTTAGACGGTGATATTAACATGACGAATAGGGAGGATGAACTGGAAAGAGTGGTAGATGAAATTGGTGAGATTGGTACCAGGATGGAAGATGGCTACGAGGGAAGTAGAGAAAAAAGTTCCAATGGAAAATTTGGGGATGATTCAACGCATAAAAAGGATATTTCGGATTTTATTAGGAAAGAAGTTTTCCTGTCATCGCGAGCTTCTACAGCAGGAGAATTGGAAGACAAGGCGGGAGACAGACGGATTCGAAAATCCAGGTCGATGGAAGAGAGTTATGAAGGAGAAGAAATTAGAAGAGAGCAGGAAGGTAGAAGACGAAGTTCTCATGGCTGGGATAGCAGGAATAGTGGTGTAGATTTGCAACGTTTGGCGAGGCAAAGTGGAGAGGAGAACGTGAATAAGTTTGGTGGTACAGATGGTGATAGTGGCGGGGTAAAGAGAGGGAGAAGTTTTGTGGAGCGAATTGAAGCCGGAGAGGTGAAGTGTAAAGGTATTGGAGGTGGGGGTAATGGGGGTAAGGAACGAGATTCGAGTAATTGTGGAAAAAGGGAAATGGGAGAAATTAGGGATAAGGATGAACGAAAGAATAACCATGAAGAGAATGAAGATGGGAGGGCACAAACGATGTACAAGTTAAGTGAGGATAAGTTGAGGGATTTTTCGGAAAAGTTGGTGGATATGACACAAAATTGGGTAGTGGAAAAGTTATTAGAAATAAGGGCCAAATTGATACGGGAAATTTGGAAGAGGCGCGAGGAGTGGAATCGTGATGTAGTGATAGAATGTTTAACGAGGAGTTGTTTACGCTAGACTTGTTAAGAATATCCTTACATACGGGAGTTGACTGAGATAATGGTGAGGGAGGTGACGGTTGACTTTTTTTTAATTTTTGAGTAGTAAATAGTGTATATCATTCGAATTTAGTATAAAGGGATATTACGAAAGCTGAATATTTGGTGATACGTATGGGTGGATATATATACATGGATATAAGCGGGCATGAAAGTACGCTTGTGCAGACTTGATATTGCGGAGTGGAAGCAAGAGTTAGGGGGAAGTGGTAGGAAAGATTTCAGATGTTTCACGGAGGGCGGGAGTAGAAAATTTCAAACGGGTTCACGACGGATGGGGGAAGAAGAGTGGTGAATAGGAGTAGGGATAGTTGATAAGATAGAGTAATGGTTAGGCAGGCATGAAGTTAAGATGGAGCAGATAGGTAATTAGAAGGTTTGAAGGGGTGAGTGGGGATATGGGTGTGTTAAGTTTATGGATGAGTGGGACGTTGGAGTGATGAGGCTGAATGTAATGGATAAGGTAGACTAAGAGGATAGTTAAGCAAGTGGATAAAAGTAGAGGATGATAGGTTTTGATGAGTGAGCGCAGTGTGTTTTGGATTAATTAAACGAGAGTAGCAAGTTGGAGCAATTAGTGGTGTTGAAATGAATATCTGCTATACGGTAACGAGCGAAGAGAGGGATGAAGGAAGTGAGTTGTTTGGTGGTGAGTTGGGGCACGGGAGGCAGTATAAAAGGGCAAATGGATAAGGGTGACAAAGTTGGGAGGGAAGACACGAAGTTGTTGATGTGGGTGTGGATATGAATATGGGTATGGGTATGGGTACGGTATTTGAAAGTTGAATGAAAGCTCCAGTGAATATTACGAGTATTAATTTTACGTTTAACGGAACATGTTACTCTTGGGCTTCGTTTTAACACAACGCGACACGACACGATGCGACACGACGACACAACACAACATAATAAAATACAACAAGACTAAGTTGGCTTATCCGAGAAGTGGGCCGATCAAGGGCTGGCCAAGTATATTTAAGGTGCGACCCAAGGATAGTAAAACTAGTTGAAGCAGGAGAGTCATGTTGCGAAAGACCGGTCGAGAGAGGATACGCGCTTACGCATAGTTCAGCATGCTAATCAACCGTATCATCGTGAAAAGTGTGTGTATATGCTTAAGAATGATTAACAGGATACGTACTAGACTAGCGTAAACTATACAGTAATTTGCCTAATGTTACTAGACTAGTGAAGTATGTGAGGGGATAAATAAATAAGAATTTAGCATACAAGGGAAGAGGGCTAAATTATAAAATGCGACAACGGATGTACATGTAAATGTTGGTATTGGTGGGTATGTACATGTACATGAGAATGTATATGTATATGCATAGGTATAGGTATAGGTATAGGTACATGTACATGTATATGTAGAAGCACAAACGCACGCACAAGCACAAGAACAAGGACAAGGACAAGGACATATACGCGACAAGTATGCAAACACTCGCATACCCACGATTTATCGAGACATGTTTCCCTTGGAGTAGAGGGGAAAGCGGTGGATGTGGGCTTGTAGACAGGTAGTAGTCAGATTGATGGATGCGCACACGAATGAAGACTTTACCTGGCTTTACTTCTACCCGCCTCACCTTAGTCCGCTCCTCTGTGTTTCCTCCCACCAGGTAAATGGAAGGGGAGGTGTAAAAGTAAAGTTGTTTAAGGTAAGGATGAGCACTAGAATGAAACGGATTAAACGCGGAATGTCGATCTGGTAGAGTACGGGCAGGTGTAACTACTTATTAGTGTATAGCTTAGCTCCCGATTAGATGGAATAGTAGCACCACCGAGTCGGAAGAGTTCAGGCTATGTAAAATCAATGTGGAAATTTTGCATGTATAAGTTGAAAGAGACCATTACACTAGTGCGCATCGCTCCAGAAAAAGCGGGGAAATGATGCGAGCAGTTAGAGTCATGCGAATAAGGATGCAGAGATATAGGCGCCTTTTAAATATAGGAAAATGGGGGTTTTTAGTGATAATGCGGCGTTCAGAACCAAGGAATACGGTACGTACACACCAACATAAAGCACCCATTCATAATGAATGGAAGACTAGTTAGTTTCTGATAAGTAAATAAAAAGACGGTAATGGGCATAAAGATGGATTAACGCGTAGAAGGCCCGGACCAAGCCAAGAAGAAAACCCCCGAGAAAACGCCACGCGCAGAATTAATTTATATAACAAATCGCTTTAACCCCGATGTGCTTCAACCGTCAATTTCGCCATACACTTTTCCCCAAACGGAAATTCTGCTACGCCCCTTTTGGAAGAAGAAAATACGAGTACTTGACGTCATGATTTCATAACCATTCCCTGGAAGTCCGCCTGTTTTGACTGGCCGCACGTGCCCACACGCATCCGCTGAACGCGCGCTCCCCAAACACCAACTACTGCCCTTTTGGGAAAGCGCCTGCCCACACGCTGCTGGGCTGCAACTTCCGTTCCGGGCTAGCCTCTGCAAGCCCACCGCCGTCTTGCTTACTAAATCTAGGGCTGATTCGCCAGGGCAATCGCCCGGCTCGTGTAGAAGCCGCACGTGAGCCTTCCGTAAATTCGTTAATCCGCTCCCGCCCCCTCTGCCCCGGCCAAACTTTCTTCCCCGTTCCGTCCCTCTCGAAGTCACGTGACCACACACTGGGCTCGGTTGTCGTTGTTCTGGTGGATTTAACGCGATATCATCACCACAATCGCCATTAATTATTTATGCGTTCTTTCATCTTCTTATGCTCTCTATCTCTACAATTATTTCTTCCCTTCTTTCTCCCTTTTTTATATCTTTTATTTCCTCGAGACTTTACCACTTGCTTCTTCCCCTCCCTCTTTTCCACACTCGTTCATGCTCTTCTTCACCCTTATTCCCTCGCTTCTTCATCAATCCATTCCTCTCCACCTTCCACTTCTTGTGCGAACCTTTCGTGTCATGTCGTGTTATGTCGCTTCAGATTGGGTCCTGTCTTGTTCCTTTATTTCTCCATCACCTTCCTTTTGCCACGCACGGCTAACCACTCCGCCTAAATCATCGCGTTTTCTTCCCTCCTCGTATCACAATCCAGTTTATTAACCTCTTCTCTATTCGCTCACTTCCAGCCTTTCTTCATACCAACGACTTTTATTATTCCTTTCAAATCTTTCACGTATTCTTCCTTCTCTGAACTATTCGTCCATCTACTTTTCCATTCCTTTCCTCTTTTTCTGTCATGACCCCGTCTCGATTGCTTCTTCGGCTTGCCAAATCCGGTCCTCTTCCACTAACTCTTAAATCTCTCCGTTTACGCGCTATCCAACTCGTTTCTAATTTCATCTTATCTTCGCCCACAGCTTTCTTTTACCCTCTTACATCTCCCCTTTCTTCCCTACACTTTGCCTTGTCATCATAGCCTTTGGCCTTACTACATCTCTATTCACTATTCTTGCTATTGCCACCATTACCACATCATCTTACCTCAATCCTATTACTATATACTACTGTTTTTCCTCATTTTTCCCTCTCCCCCGCCATCGCTACCGCCGCCGCTATCATCTGTTCAATACACCCTATCCTAGATCACCGTCATCACTTCTGCTGTTTTCGTTGCCCATCCTTTCTGTCTCGTCACTTTTTCCCCTAAGTTCTTTTGCTCACGTTTACTCATCCCATCATACCTTGTGGTTAGGGATACCATATTAACCGCCACACTTACCCATCCTTGTCGCTCTTATAACCCACTTTATAACGCATCCTCACTTTTGTTTGGCTTCGACACTGTTTGTCTGTCAAGTCGTCCTCATTCTTACCCTCTGTCCCCAACTATCTTATTTCATTGTTCATCCCCTTTGCCCACTATCTCACACTTGTTTCGTATATTTCACTTCTCATTTTGCGCGATCCCTTTCTCCCATCGGACTTTCTTAGGGCTTTGTCGTTTACCGTCCTTGCCCGAGGCTTTCCCACTTTATTCATCCCGTCCATATCACTTCCGCTGCCTTATCCATCTTACTCACCCTCTTCCTCTTCCATTTTCATACCTAACACTCGTCCAAGTCTCGTCTTACTTCTCTTTCTTCTTTCATTCTCTTTCCTTCCTTTTCTTTTTCATCCTCCTGCTGAGTACCGAGTACTTACCCTTCTCTCAAAATAGTGTCGTGCCTTAACGACACGCGGAGTTAACCGTGTTAAATTTTATCGCAGTGTAAGTCCTGTTTATTTTTTATACTCATTGATTCATCGTCATCCTACCTAGCATTACCCATATCACTACCTAAGAGTACTCGCATGCCCGCTCTCGTACATAACCGGCGAAGACGAGAACTTGGCAACTACATTACCCAGAATCAAGTTTCTTCTATTTATAATTTCCAATCTGCGTTGTCTGCCATTCCAAAACATGCATTTTGTTCCTCGTCCCACTGCCGACGTATGCACCAGCTTGACTTTACTTGCCCATCTTCATCACTTTTCTTATTTTTCCTTAAACTCTTAACCTTATCCCTAATTCCAAACTTTGCACAACCACTTCCCAATACCTTACACGTCTTCTCTCACGTTGTTTTAGCACTGTGATAACTATCACTCTTGGCTTGTCCCCCATCATCATCATTATTGTCTCCTTTCATTACCTTCGTACTTCATCCTATCATCATCATCTTCATCACTAAGATTCGTTTATCCATCAGTTGGTGTGTTCTCTTACTCGCGTTAATCCCCACCAACTCATTTCTTTTCCCCATTACTCATTTGACTCCATCTTTCTATCCTACACACATTTTCTACCGTCGTGTTTTTTTTTCTTTCGTTTGTCGCTCTTTTCCTTGCCACGTTCCTCGTTCCCGCCAGGTTTTACAGCATTTTCCCCCGATTCGTTAGTCATCGTTCCTCCATACTCGTTTACTAATCCTTCTAGATAGATTTTATTTAAATCGACCGCGATTCATCATTATCTAACTAGCATTCCCTTGAGCTTGTAAACTTAGCTCAAACAGTCAAATTGCGAGAATTAACCATTTCCATTTTCTTTCTTAGCAATCAAATTTTTTTTTACCGCTTAAACTATGCTCTCCAGATTTTCTTTAGTGGATCATTTTTCAGGGTTATCGGGATTACAAACTTCAAGTGGCATTACCAACAGTGGTCGTAGCGACAGTATCTCTGCCCCAAGCCAGCGGGACAAACGTCGGCAGAGTTTACGAGCTTTTGTTCGGCCAACGAGACAAGAGACTTCCACCCAATCATCTTACTCGTCGAATCATTCCCGTTTAGCTTCATTGGGACCGAGTAACGATGACGATGATGACGATGATGATGAGTTAACGTCCAGTGGTAGATTATCAAGCCGAAGCAGGGGTATCGGCAATACTATGCGCTCCACGGAAAATTTATCACGATCACGATCTACGTTACATTCATCGTCTATCACCACACTTGGTAACTCCACCAGGCATACTTCATTCATGATGGGCAGTCATGCCTTGGCCCCCGATAACATGTTTCATGATACCACAAACCTTCGTGCTGTCCAGTCGGCCGTTTTATCCGAAAGAATGCAAACTCTCGGCTATAGTAACACATTTTGTTGTTCACCCGTCCTCGACGAAGAATCTCGGGAAGATTCCAAATGGTGGGGGGCCGCTTTACGTACTCGAAAGCCGACCTCTGCCCCATCTCGCGGTAACTCGTCGACATGTGTCTCAGAGTCAACTGCTTCATCCGCACCGAATGATCTTCCTCCGCCGTACTCATGCACCGTGCATATGGAAGGCCTTCTTGCTTTACGGCGGGAGTTAATAACTCCGTTTGAATGTGCAAATTCAAGCTCGTGGGTTGATTGTTACGCTATTTTGCATGGTTCTTCCTTACATTTATACCGATATAAACCGTGGTCAGTATTTTCGATGCACAACTTACGTGGTTCTAATTCAACCGGTTCAAATGACGGGACTTGCTTGTCAGATTTTAAAAATGTTCCCATTGGCAAGTTACTTGGAAGCTACTCTTTGCAACATGCCGAAGTTGGTATTGCTTTGGATCATCGACCCGTTTTAGCAAGGCACAAAACCACGTTAGCAAAATGGCATTTATTTTTATCTGTTACTTCTTTTCTTCCTGCTAGTCATGAAGCAGCTTTTCGTGCCAATTCGGCTCGTTTTAAGCCTAAGCGAGAATTCGTCTTCAGAGTTCGAGCCGAGGCCGAACAATTTTTATTGTGTGCTCCAACAGAGTGTAATATGTTGGACTGGGTCGAGAAAATGTGTCAAGCTATTGACATAAGTTTACCCTTAGAAGTGCGTAGTGAACCTAGACAGCGTACCTTGCCCCGCCGTGGCCAAAGGATGAGGCTATTAGAGGGGAATTTTTCCTCAATGTTTTGGCTAGGATCCGTGAACGCCAATCCTCGACGGTGGGCTGCCCATGGAAACAGGTCCAGTCATGCAGGCGGTCGGTCTGATAATGGATCTGGAACCGTGGTGGCAGCAGGATCACGGTATGGCATTGGCAGTGAAATGGGATTTAGTCGCCGGTTGGTCGAACAGCAAGAACAACTTTTTGAGACTATGTACCCTGATTTCGCTAGGGGTGTAGGGGAGGCATCATCATCAGAAACTTCGACCAGAACGGCTCCTCGTGAAGATGAAGAGGAGATGGTTTTACCGGAAGAATCTCGTACTGTTGATCACGAGACTGAGTGGGAAAATGTTTTACTCTGGAATCCCGGAAATCCATTTAGTTCTCGGAACTCCAGCTACGATGGTGGTGATGTGAGTCGACTTTCATCACGACGGCGTGAGTCAAATAGCATATCAGATGAAAGAGTATCAGCAGCAATTCCTACTGGTGACATGTCATCCCGGGGATCAGGCCGACAGCCTCCAAACGCTTTCGTTCGCGGTACTGGAGAACGATTAGTTGGTTCAACGAGGGAAGAACAACCACATCAAGATTCGCACACCAGAAGTAAGTCGGCAACACGAAGCCGAACGAATGGTTCCGAAATACCCACAACATCGATACGCTACCGTCGAAGGATAGCCCCAATACTCTTCTATTCGTCACCACGCGCCTCCCAAATCATCTTGTATAAGGGATGCCGTATGCGAATTTGCGAGGATGTCGCTGGCTTAGAAGTATGGATCCCCCCGGGAACTAACACGCACAATGATTCAGAGTATTATTACAATGGGACTACATCGTCGCACCCCAATAGTGTGGGGTGCGGCGGAATGCTTTCGTCGTTATCAAGCGGAAGTGAAAGTGGTCGCTACCGGTTGTTACGTCGCATATCGGGCTTCCGCAGTGTTAGGCATACAGGCGATACGCTGGTGACGGATAGCTCAAATAACGTGGAACATAGATCTTGGGATTCGGATGAACCTCCTCCTTATGACGACGTAGTACCGAGTGTACCGTCTGGTCAAGTAATTGGCTTTCAGGATGGTGGGGATTATGCAGGTAGTAGTAGCATTGCTACATCTCTTCCAGAGACTCCGGCTGCAGATGTATTTCCCGCTGAATCCGTCAACGTAGACATTGGCACGGACGGAGTATCGTTGACACAGGAATTTTGGAGGATTGACAGCGACGAAAGTTTATTTGATGCAGTGTACGAATCAGGCAGCGGAGAAGGACTGTCGAGTCCGGACGAGAGTGAAAGAACTGCAGAGTCATCAGGGCGATGTAATGATAGTTTGGGGGAGGCTGTGGATGTTGGTAGATGCAACGTTGTGATGGATTATGAGGGTGTGGCGAAAGAACCTATGGGCAAGGATTCTTCATCATTGGATATTTCCAAGTCAATGTTATTAAGTGATGGAGGAGGTGGCACCGTCGGTGGTGGTGGTAAACCAGGTGGCGGACTATCATCGGTAACGGTTATACGGCGTGTTAGTGCAGTTCCAAAGTCCGTATCAGTGGCCTTTGGGAAGATCTGATAATAGAGCTCTTGATGACGGAGGACTATGATGATACTGATGACATTTACATTATAGGGATGGTGGCACATTTATCAAGGTGCGAAAGAGGCTTGTGACTTTGTAAGATTTGGTTCCGACATATCGTGTAGTAAAATAGAGTGCAAATGTTTAACATACAACGTTACAGTACAGTTAATTAAGTGTGTGGATGGAGGCGTACACAGCGACGCTTACAGGGAGTTGGCAAGTAGTTGATCAAAGTGTAGGATTTGACGTTCTAGTTGGGTGTGAAGAGGTAAAGTAGAATCGGACAGGGAAGATTTGTCGAGAGACTGACTAGCCTTGCGAACCTGGTCGACGGTTGTAGTAACGGTTGAGTAAATGCGGCGCAATGTAGCTAGCTGTTGTTCGTAGTGAGCGTACAAGTTAACATTTTCAGCCTGCAGGTTAACCGTATCTGCGGCCAGGACATTAATATGGGGCGTTAATGTGAAGCGCAGATGTAGGTTGGTAAGCTCGTGTGGAGAGAGTAAATGAGGCAAAGGAGAGGCTGACGACGACGTTGCGTCATTTTTTTGGTTCGATTCGCACGTTGCGCGGGCTCTGCGTTCACGGGCTTGACTTATAATACGATCCAGTGCGTTTAACGAAGTGACCACTCGCTTTTGTACGAGAATTTCGTTAAATTGTGCGTGACACGCCTGACCTAAACGTTCGATAAACTCTTGCCAAAAATCCCGTAGCGGATTGCTCACACTGTCACACGCGTCGCCACCGTCACCGGCCGCACCAGCCATAGGCGAACACGACGCTGGCGTAGCGGCAAAGTGGGGAAAGCATTCGGCAAATTTTGCGTAGGTGACTTTGCTAAGTGTCGCTTTTAAAGCGTAAGAAAAGGCCTGTTGTAACGCTTGTGCTCGCGGCCCCGGTTGTGTGGCATCCGGGGGTGATGGCGGAGGAGGTGATACTTCACCGTTAGTAAACTTGACTCCGTCGTCCTGACCGCTCGTGTTTTCCATCTTGCATGCTTTGTGTTTCACCGAGCTAAAATTCTGGGTGTATGTATGAGTGTGGATACACTACTCTAAAATATCTAATCTGAATGATAATCCAATGTACATAAAATATCTTGTGCGCACGTCCATACACTGGCATAGCGATTGGCAAGAAATTTGTCAATAGTTCCCCGGTTTACGCGCCCCGTGTCACAAATTCTTCCCCAACAGGCCGCCTATTTATCCCAAATTGTCCCACATCGGCTTTCATTCTTTCCGTTCGGATCCTGTTATATTATGCCAAGACCGAACCCCCGCAACTGTTGCCGAGGGGGCTATAAGATTCCGTATTTCCGGATTTTGTGGTTTTTTGCCGTGCCAAGCCCCATTTGGACGCACCTGCTCTTCTCGGCATGCCGCAACTTCGGCTCATCCGGTTCCCTACGGAGTGGCGCAAAATTCCCTATTTGGGTAATATTTGGTTCATCCTGTTAGGTTTCAAATGGAAATGCTTATATTCGCCCTTATTTATCGTTTAAATATGACCATTAATCAATTTCTTTTCATGACATCCAGAATTCTATTGTCCTTCAATTTAACACTATTGAGATTTATTGCCGTTTGTATTGTCATGATTTTCGCCGGGTGTAATCTATATCGTCATCATCATCATCATTGTTCAGCTTGCCCATTCGTTCACCAAATCCTTCATTTATCCATTGCCAAAAGTTTTTCCATATACTTTTTGCCTCATCACCTAAAATTTGCCGGTCATCTGCGTGGAACCATCGTTCAAAACCTTTAGAAAGTCTCATGACTATGCTTTGCTCTTCAAACACTTTCTCCAAATCTTGCTTCACGGTCAGCTCGTTCATCTCATATTTCATCATTCCTCTGAACCGTTCGACAATTATACCGATTCTAGGTCCAATTAAGCTCCCTTCTAACTTGATCATCTTTTCTAACACAATGAGACTGATTAATCGTATTTCATGCTCATCTTCTAATCCACCAATAACTCCATCGACAATCTTTTCCAGACCTTCCTTTCGACCTTTCCATTCATCACAGCCATCCAACAGAGCCAATGCTAGCTCGAATGCACTTAATCGTAGCGGATACCCAAGATCTATTTTATACGAAAATGGACCCATTTTTACCCGTTCAACTAAACTTTCATCAATGGCCATTTCCATTACCGTTCGTTCAATTAAAAATGTGGTTTCCTCATCCCCAAATACTTTGTGACCTTTGGCAATCATCCATTTCAGACTATTAAACCCAGTTTTCCGGTTACCCACATTATCATCTGTTAACATTCCTCGAAGAATCTCCCGAAACACTAAACGTTCACTCCCTTGTAAACTGTGCTTAAGTCGTGATTCTTCCACCTCAAATGTATATTTAATAGTCAGTAACACCATTTCACGTTCTTGCTCATTACCATCCTTGAGAATAGTCTGAACCCCCCAAATCTATCAGTAATTTTGTCTAATCATATTTACCCATGATAAACTTACCTCAAATTGCTTAAGATAAGCCGGAAAATCGTAGCCTACTAAACGCCCTATACATTCCACGCAACGATTCTTTTTCTTGCAATCTTGCCATCGTGCTGTCAGTAAGTTCCAAATGTTTTTTATTGCTTTGCTCAATTCCGTTACAGTTTCCCCCTTTATTAACATTTCTCGAAGAACTTCTAACCAATGTTCTCCCATGTCAAATTGGTCAATCTCCTCCAGTAACTTTCCCATGTAAACCTCCACATTCCCAGGGCCTAGTCCGGCCTTACCCATGGCTTTGGCTGCCACGGCTGGAATCCCTTTTTCATCCCATTGATCTGAAGTCAAGTACCGTGTAAACAATTCAGGTCCAATTCCTGCTGAAGAACCCTTTAGATACGCTACTTCACCTAACACCATCAACCCAACACAACACTTTTCCAAACTTTCCCAATCAAGGGCCCATTGCATAAATTCGCCAACCAATATCATATCATTTCCTTTCACGATCATACCACCAAGAACTTTACTTAACACGATACCCCCACCCATCGATAGGTCAGCTTCCTTCATTCGCTCAGCTAACCACTTCACGAACGTTCTCGCCAATCCCGAGCGAGCCATAACTTCTCCTAGATCAATAAGACCGTTGACAACACTATTACACCGGGTGCCTCTTAATGTAAGGTGAAAAAACTTTTCTAGAAAACCTTGATCTTCCAGTAAAATTTCACATCCCACTTCCATTAGCCGGGCCAAAATATGTAAAGTAGCGCTCAGCACTCGTGCATCCCTAGATACACTGGCTTCAGTTGCTAATCTACTTATTACCCGTATCTCGCATGGTAGCTTGTAAAGAAGCTTTCCAACTTTCATGTTGGATATTAGCGCTTTAATTGCTTCAAAACTAGCACTACGAACCGTTAGACTCGGTTTAGCAGCCAACTTGCACAATTCGCATAAAACTTGCGAAATCCATTGTATTCTCCACCCTTCCCACATCGTAGCTCTTTCAGAAAAAAATTCAATCGTTTCAATAGCACTTGTGCGAGTTACTTCACAGGCTAATTGTTTTGCTAAAACGCCCAAACCATTGTTAACTTTTTCGTCCTCCAATCCCCATTCACTTTGGACGCTGAAAAATAATAAGCTACCTAATGCATTAATCGCTCGACATCGAACTTCGCAATCCAGTTTGACCCGGTTAATTCTTTCTATAATTAAGTTAAATAAAATGTTCATATGCTTTTGATATTCATCATTCCTGTGCACTGGATTATCCGGCCCAAAAATTGCCTCAATGTAAGTGAGAATCACTTGAAACGCCTCTACACCGACTTTGGCGTGCCGGTGTAGCGAAGCTTGCCGTAAACAACTCCAAACTATATCCAAATACGATACCAAATGACCGGTATCGCAACATTTAACTAGCATAATTAACATTTTAAGTATGTTAACTAAGAGAATTGTATCTTTCTCTTGTGACCATTCCTCGTATATAATCGTGGATATATCTGTAAAAAGATCCTCTAAAATTATATTAAGGTTAACTCCCTTAACTTTGGTTAAACTGGTCAAAAGGATTACCGCTGCATTTTTTAATTCACCATTCCCTTCGGCTACAAAAATCGCACACTTTCTCAAAAGATCTTGCGATATATCGATGAATGTATTTACAGCTTTACTAACAATTGAATGCTGTTCAAGCTGGACGATACACGACACCATGTGTGTAAGAGCAGCTAATATCTCAATTTGTACACTTTCTTGGGCCACTGATAAGCGTGAAGTTAGTATACATGCTGTTTGGCCAACTATAGTTTCGGCATGTTCATTGCCCCAATGTATAATGCATGCAGTCAAAAGTCTGGCACTGTTTCGTCTAAGTCGCCAATTCACATCCTCGTTCATATCTCCTTCTATACACAATACTTCTGTTCCGTCAATATAGTTGATATCGTAGCTCGCTTCATCAATGATTTCCACATCCGTACTGCAATCGCAACTGTCAAAATTCAAGTATTTCACCGCACAATGAAGAACTTGACGGTCAAATTTCCGCATAAATTCAGGACAATGCTTGACGTAATTTTCAATCGCATTCAAGGCTAACTCCTGTTCCTCTTGCCTTTTTGTTTTTAGTTCAGCACTATCCATTATCATGGCATCATTTGACTTATTAATTCTACTGTTTTGTTCTTCGTACGTGTCAGCCTCAATAGCAAGAATTGCAAATAAAGAGTTTACAATTGCCCATGAATATCGTTGGAGTCGATGAGCTGATGAGCGAAGCAACGTTATGACAAGGATTAAGTATAAATTTTGCATTCTTGGAGAGTCATGCTGAAGCAGGCCAAGCGAAATAAGGTCGGTAAAAAGCTTATAATGCTCATCGTCATAGTTCTGAGCTAGGTTAACCAAACAATAAACGACTTTTTTTCCAAGGCCTAAAGAAATTCTATTTGACTGAATCATTTCAACCAATGAGTCTTGAATAGCATAATACTCCTCAACAGTAAACATGTTACCGTACCATTTGATAACATCAGCTAGAATATCGATGATATTACTTTCGGATAGGGCATCTAAATTGACACGTAGTAATCCTTGGAAAGGCTTGTTAGAATTGTCCATTCGCATCTCACAATCTGTAAAAATAGATTTCCCGATTAGGTGGGGGATTAAAATTTCACGAATTAGCTTGAAAGCATAGGGAGTATCTTCATCATTTAACTTATCACCGTCAACATGATCAATCGCATCAATTACAGCTTTCAAAGCCAATACAGAAGTACACCTATCTTGTGATTCAGTTGATCCTATAAAGCATATTCGAAGTAGTAAAGTTTGTAAGCCATGCAATGGACCTCTTCGCACAACAGGCGTAATTAATTTCAAGGCTTGTGTTTGTACCTCGCCATTTGAATCTTGGAGGGAGTCAATCAACCCGTCAACAAGTAACCGATACGTTTGCCCTTTGACTACTCTGGAATCCCCGGGTAAATTATTTATCAAATTGTAGAGATCACGAAGAGCCATAAAGCGGCCGTCAAAATCATTCCGATTTAAATTTTCCAAGGCATTCTGAATCTCATGTTCCGTTTCACTGGATAAAATCATAATTTACGGATTAAAAGATATTAGATATCTTTAACCTTAGTACAATTTCACAACAGAATCATATCAGTATAGTCTCCAGATTTGGATAGATTAAATGGCCAAATGACGGTTCAACATTGAAATAATTTCCTTCAATGTCAAATTAAACGTTAAAAAAACTTTTTGTTCGTTAACTAAAGCTTAAAATATTTCAAAATCACTTCAAACCCTTTCATTTGAAGCCGTCGTCTAACAAATTTCGCTTCTTAGAACGCACTACCGTCGATTGTACATTTGTGTCACGTGACGTTCCAGATTTCCTACTAAGCACGCGGGAAATTTCGCGGGGAGAATCGGGCCGGCCGACGTGCGGAAGAGGGGATCATACGACTAATGAGTTTACGTATTGGCATTGGAGATATTGTTTTATAGAAAGTTTACATATGGATTTTAATTTGAGTTAAAGAGTTTTTTGGCTAGTTGGTGTAAGCCGTAAATTGAGATAATTGTTTTGATTAAGTTGAAATAAAAAGGTTCTTCTTTTATTACAAGTTAAATCCTTTCTAAAAAGTTTGTTTTAAACGTTGAATTTTTTTAATGGTACTTTATCTACCTACTAGATTTTTCATTCAATTCCTCAAAAATCGACTAGATTTTTTCATTGTTTTCGTTAACTAACATTTCCCCTCTCATCCCTCACCTCAAAATTGTTCATTGGATCACACAGTGAACCTCTTTTACTTGTCTACCCTGCTTCTTTTCGGCTAACCTTAACCTATGTTCTAACCCAAAACATTCAATGACGCAATGATTACATCATCATCATCCATCTATTGCACCCGTGACCTGGTGGATTGGGAAAAAGTTTTTCCTGGATGTAGTGTGTATAGCAAGTCGGAAGTTATACTCAAGCCAAACGATTGAGTGAATCGTGATTGACAGGCAAAATATATTTTAAAAGTACGCTGCGTGAAGATTTTGTATCAAGGAAGATTTCTAAAAGTTAAATTGAAGTTGATGTACCCGGTTGATACAATGGGCTTGGAAATTCTGTAACATATAATTTGCTAAGTTTCCAACATGTTTGATCGCAAAGCTCATTTTGGACAAACGCACTGAATTGGTCGTGATATTCACTTTACCCCATCCAAGTTCTCCATTTAACTAGTTTTACCAAGCCTATAGGCTAGCTGTGGTTAAAACTACGACGCTCAGTATTATTCACACTAGTCAAACCGATTTACGTAAAATATTTTGTCTTGTCGGGATAGAGGGTTCATTTGGTGATGCTTGATGCTATGAAAGTTAAAAGGTTATATTACTTTGTTGAGTTAGGGAACAAATACAGTTTATTCTGGGTCAAAATAGTCGTTGACTATGGAAGGTAAAAGCTTTACTATTAATGCTGTATGTGAAAACTCGGGAAAATATTGATATATCCCATCGTACAATATTTATACGCACGATTTTTTGGCGGAGAACTAACTTTCAACCGAAAATTTAATGAAATAATATATCAAACTTAGCATTTAACGTCGTTGTGACAGTGGATCTTTGATTATTAGTAGCAATTGACTTAATAGCTTAACCTTGGAACTTTTCACATACCTAATTTACCGGCATATTTTATCCTGGTATGTCTCTGGAGAGGCTTTATCTACTTCATTATCAAAGTTGGACTAGTCAGAGTGGACTAAATTGCTATCTTGACATGTATTCATGGAGTTTCTACGATATTAGCAGAAGACTTGACACAGAATAATCACTAACAAGATCCATACTATGTTGTTATCACTGCTGCATTTAAGGGTAAGAATCCGAAAGCTTGGGAGATTCGCGATTAGTATATGTGGGGGGGTATGAATATAAGGAGGATAATCGGTAAGTTTACTGGAGAAATTAGGCAGATCTTTACCAGGTTAATCACAATGATGCAACATGAGATCCTCTAAGTGGCGAATACGACTTGGAGCGATTCAAATGATTAGTGACTGATATAAGATAAATTTGATCAGGATTGTCGGTAGATTGGTACTAGTTTTAAACGGAACCATGTTAATGATGCAATTAATGATTTGCAGCGGAGAGCAGATTTGGTCTGGGGTAGTAGGAAGTGCATAGAATAAAGCCTGCTGTGAAGACTAGTGAACTTGACGGAATTTTTATGCGTGAGGACTAAACCGAAAGTGAATTTGTTAACATGATTTTAATTTTACATAATTAGACAGAGGAGTGTTCGGACCAAATACTCTCAAAGTTCATTATAGGCGGAATAAAGTTGAGGGAAAATGATTGTTTGAACAGGATGAGACTCGAATGACATGAAGTTTTATACACTTGGCTGTTTTAATCTAGTGCAATTAATAGTTATAAGACTTATCAATCCTTTAACCGAGTGGTAAAATCCGTAGATGTGTCTCAATTTGTGAAAGGCTGGTAAGTAGAGCTGTTGGTGAATTCGGGGAAACAAATTCAATTACAATTTAACTGGAAGAGAAAATAATTTAGTTAGAAGGCAATTACAAAATATATTGGTCGCAAACTAGGAGACATGACATTGTACTAGGGAACAAGAAACAGGGAGGATTATTGGGCCGGACAAATTGAAAATTAAACGCGGAGATTTGTGAAAAAAACAAATTCGTCAGGTGTAAAAATGGTCGATACTTGGTGTTGAGCAAATAAGTGGTGCACTAATAGTTTCTATTTAGCTTCAGTAGTTTAGTTGGGAGAAGGATGGAATTAGCCATAGGAGAAAAAATGGTCAAGGAAAACTCGGGCAGGGAAGATGAAATAGAAGTTGTCTAGACAAGTATGGCATGGGCAGCGTATGAGAGAAAAAGTCAGTTGAATTAAATGAACATGAAAAGGTTGGCTAATGAATTAGTTACGATGACGTTACGCTGATTGATTGAAGTGGGCAGGATAAATAGGAAGATGGACATGAAGATAATTTGTTAAAGCCTTAAATAACTTGAGGGAGAATCAATCTGAACGGCTATGCGTTTCAACGTCATTTTATACTCATAAAGACGGCTTAAAAATAAAATTTAGTGGATGGAACATGCGAGATATTAGAGCTAAAATAACCAAATTAGAAAATAAGAGATAAGGATTACGAGGAGTGTAACATTTGAAAAAGTTTTGGAGGAGTATAGAAAGAAAGTAGGGTGTGGTTTAAGGACGAAATTGGCCAGCGATAGGTACAGAATATTTCAAGGGAAACGTTCAAAATGCGTCTTTGCTTGAAATATCGGTGATGGCTAACATTAATGGATTATGCGTAGCACGTATAGGATGTATGGCAGATTGTCAGGCCCAGATAAAAGGAATCGGGAAGGGTAAAGAGATGAATTGAGGGTATACTAAGAGCAAATAATGGTGAAAGGAATGTTACCAATGGAAAATTGATGGTATCGGAAACAGTGACGAGTTATCTTATGCATGAGGAAGATAAGGAGCATTATGGGGAACTTGCCAGACGCAGTAAGGTGCAAGAAATAAAGATGACGGATAAGAATAAGGAAAGGAAAGTAAGGGAGAGTTTGTAGCAATGAGGAGCAGGGTTAAAGTATCGAATTGATCAAGATGAAAAGCAATAGAACCAAGCAATTTTGACCTAAAGATTGGTGGTATGGTTGTTTAAAAGTATGAAGGATCTCCCGGATTTGGATGTTCATGTCATTTATTCGATTGGCACACAAGCCAAATCAAACCAAGCTAAATCTTTCATGATATAGCGTACAAGGAACGTAGAAAAGAGTCAAATTCACCCCAAGTTGTCCGGCGAATGAAGGGAGGTTATCCAATTCCTTAACTAAAGAGATGGATATAGAAACAAATCACAGGAAGGGAGGGGGATTACAGTCTTGTAAGAAGGAATTGAGGCATAGGAGCTATGAGGTGTAAACGTTTGGTTTACGAGTAAATCTATATAACGAGTGTTGTCCGGATTCATTGCTGGGTTTTCTAGTGTGCGCACGGACTATTTACAAATTTGAAGAAATGGGGAGAATTCAAGATCGAGGGTTTATTGGTTTACTATTAAGTATACTTATCAAATTTAGCCATTGTCGCTTTGTACGATTAGGAGGATGTCCTTCTATGGGTAAGATTATGAACTAAGGAATCCCCAATGAAAAAAATTAAACATAAACTGATGATAATTTAACTTTAGGATGTATATTACCGCCCGACCAGTAAGTGCGTAGCACCCATGATGATAATACAAATAGATAACCAAATTATCGAGATAGGGCAGATTTTTTGGGAGGACAATATTTTGATATTCGTATCGAGGTAAGAACATATAGTTTAACACTAATGGTAACACACCCTTTAGTTGCCTAACCTTGTATGAATCATAGGTTCATGCACCCCAAAATGGATCAGAAGCAGTTGGCGATGATGATTTAAATGAAAAGTTCAACCTTACCATTCAACCAAGAGGTGGTCAGGAGTTCAGTGCAGAACAGTATTTTGGAGTCAGTGAACCTGAGTTAGAACGATGGAATTTTACATATTTTGAAGGTAAGTGGTATACAAAGACCACGAAGCTGTCTTAATGGAGTTCAAAATCAATTGACAAACAAAATGTATAATTAGATCAATTTAAACACGATGCCGGTACTCCAGTGCTCGTCAATGTTGTATCAAAGGTGTATCGACAAGTATCATTATCAGGACCCGGCGAGTATACGGCAACTTTAAAGTATGGATTGGGGAAAACCACCACAGCATCTTGGTTAGTTCGAGATGTTGGAAGTGAACGACGAATCAAGAATGTTGTAATATTCATTGGAGATGGTACGAAGTTGAGTTAATTTGCACATCTTTATTCCTATATCAAATTAACGATTTCGTAGGAATGACTACGAACATGATATCCGCTGCGCGAGTTATTGGACATCACAGTATCAATGGACGATTCCGCAGTAGATTGGTCAGTATAAGTTTCCCATTTTTTAAATATTTCCAATTGTATCCAGTTATCTCTTCCATGTTAACCTTGTATCATTCACTTCACTATGCACTGATATATTCTTTTGGCAGACTTTGGATAAATTCCCCGTCATAGGTAAATTCAATCTCACGCCCATCCACCTTTTCATCATGATAGTGTTATTGATGATCAAAATGGAATAATTAACTAATGATTTGAGGGTATACTTCCCCCTTAATACCAAAAGGACACCAAATGACGCATTCAATGGATTCGATTATCACGGATTCTGCCAACTCAGCAGCTTCTATCATAGGTGGGCATAAATCAAGTTCGGGATGTGTTGGAGTTTATCATGATAGTAGCGACAATGCTCTAGACGATCCCAAGTTCGAAACTATATTCGAAATGTTTTGGAGATTATTTAAAGGTGGAGTTGGAATTGTCACAACTGCAACTGTATTAGATGCTACACCAGCTGCTACGTTTGCTCATACGGCTGACAGATGTAAGGATTTTACTGATAATTATGGGAATAATTCATGCTAATACAACAAAACGTACCAAACGCCTTGTCAGATGAGAAAATGCACATTATCGAGGCTTTCCTAAACGGAATAACTAATACGACGTGGCCAACGGGAAAATGGAACGGTCCCGATGTATTAATGGGTGGAGGAGGAAAATATTTCCAACGAACTGAGGCTAACAACAGTATAAACTATTACGATAAGTTTGCTCAAAAGGGATTTCAGCTTGTTCACAATGCGACACAATTATCCCAGGTCAACCCCCGAGAAAAGCTTTTGGGGATTTTTCACCGACTTAACTTAGATACCTGGCTTGATCGTAACGTTTATCGGGGAAATTTAGTTCAAAAATTTTCCTCTCCCACTCACGAAAATGAATATGCTACGGATCAACCTGGTCTTACGGAAATGACAGTTAAGGCTATACACACTCTGGCCACTCGACATAACCAAACAGGATGGGTTTTGCTGAGTGAAGCTGCCAGCATTGATAAGATGATGCACAATTTAGACTATACTCGAGCTCTTGGGGAAATTCTCGAACTGGATTATGCCGTAAATGCCACTATTTCTACCTTGAAACAAATGAACTTGCTTCGTGATACCCTTGTCATTGTAACGGCTGATCATGGCCACGGTTATGATGTTATGGGAACAGTGGATACGGAATATTTGCGAGCCCATAGTAATGATGGTCAATCCAATAATGGAACGATTATCACTTCGAATCAAGTCCCGTTAAATTCTACGTCTGAGCGATTAAAACGTAATGCTATTGCTGTGTATGGAAAAGCCGGTTCAAGTGATTATACCGTAAAGCCGAACGATCCTCTCAGTAACATCACATCTACTGGTTTCCCCATGAATTGGGAACCGCGATATGCCTTGTATTCCGGAATCACTTCAGGCCCAGACCGTATTGAAGGATATTCAGTGAACCCATATGGTGTTCGTCAAGCGAGCGAGAATTTGATGATCCTAGGCCAGAAAGACTGTAAGTTTTTTGCGACTTTTAACGTATCGCGAAAGTTTAGAGTTAACTATTGGGTGTGTGCGTGCGTAAAACCAAATCTAGTTTACGCAAAGCCAAATGCCAACATATCTGGCATCCTGGTTAACGGGACGTTGCCCGTAGACTATTCCAGAGGAGTACATTCACTTACCGATGTTCCCATTTACGCACTTGGGCCATCGGGATGTCAGGAATTATTTGCCGGTACTCACAATAATATCGACATATTCTTCCTCATAGCGCATTGCCTGGGTCTGTCATCGTCGTCGTCATCACCACTTCAAAATACAGATTTACGAGCCCGGTTATCAGGTAGAAACCAGCGATTAGCGGACACTCAGAATGGGCTAGAGGATGATAATCTCACCATCTTGTGATGAGCAAAAGCGAACTACACAGTAGAAAGAAAAGTGTTTGACAAGAATGAATAAAAGTGTTGATTTAAAATATAGAGTTGTGTACAGAGTAAAACAGATAAAGCCATCGATGGCGGCGTCGCCGTCGCCGCCATATTTAACCAGTCCACACAAAGTCGATAATGCCAAAACCACCCAGCTGATCATAGTAAACCTTTTCGTACACGAAGCGAGGTTCAGAAGACGTTACAAGACGCCTAAATTCGTTTAACGAGCGTTCCTGAGCGTTAAATTGTTGAAGCATGACAAGATCAAGGTCCAAAATTTCGCGATAAGCGGCCGCGCTTGTACGCTCAACTGTGTCATCTGTGTCTGGATCGGATTCGGGAACTACACGATCAATGATTAACAAGTGAGTACCCTTTTGACAAGCGGGTACAAGCGCAGAAATTATACGTTTACAGTAAGAATCGCTCCAATTATGAAAGATTTGCATAAACATGCACACTTGTACAATGCAAGGCATGGGCTTGAAAAAATCGTGAACTACGAATTCCACTGCCGTTGCCTGCGCCGACAGGTTTGCCCGGGTATGCTGATTAGCAGCATCAAGATCCATGACCCGGAAAACTAAGTCAGGATGATCTTGCGCTAAACGCGCACAAGTATGCCCGTTACCACCCCCTAGGTCGGCCGTAATACTTTTAGCGGGCAATTTATCCCATGGATAAATTTTACTGACGCTTTCAGCCCAGTCTTCCATACAGTCACTAGCGTCTAAAACCGAGCATACGCATGCACGTACGCTAGACTCAGTATACTACCAACCTATTTATCCGCGTAAAAATTACGTGCACTCACACCACATCATCGCACTGTGCTGCGGCGTACTGTATAGTTAAATGTAGCAAACTTACGAGTCATCATTCCGCTGAACAGCGTAAACAAGTGAGGATGAGCTTCCAAGTAAGTGTGAAAGGGTTGTTGTGTATTAAAATGAGCACAAAATGCGGTGTTCACAGGATCATCAGATTCTTTTCGACCCGGTGTAGCAAGATATGCTCCAAGTTCATGACTCGGCGCTAGAACTATGTTAAGTTGGCTACCGACAAAGTCTCGCAGACTAGCGCTGTTTTTTAAATCTCGTGTGTCTGCTGTATGAGCTACCCGACCCGGTCGCGATTCGTAAAATAACCCGATGGTCATTCCAACACGAAGCACACGACGCAACCATGTTTCCGGAACTCCTGTTGCTTGAGCAAGTTGGCCATACGACACATCTCCATTATCAGGAACGTGCTGCGCAATTTTACAGCGGTAGATAAAGTCTATGGCTTGAAATGAAAAGGTCTATACTAATCAGCATGTTCACTTCCGCGGGTTGTTGATCCATTATCGTGAATTTTTCTGTGGATGAGTAAACGTTCCGTAAAAGCCAGTCAACTTACGGAGAAAAGTGTTGAGATAATTCGCCCGAAGCGACAACTCCCACCACCGCGTGCCAGTGCGTTAAGAAGACCACTAGTATCAATTAGCTCTTGTCGAGCAGTTTCATACTCAGCGGGTAAATTCCGCATGGTATCGTCGACGAGTGTCGGTGGTTTGGATATGGCTTGTTCGACTTGTCGAGCTAGTTTCACTACACGCTCCGCCAGTTCCACTAAGCTCGGGGTTTTTTCTACCGTTGCAACTTGCTGGTAGCTTGGTACAAATCCACTCATAGTGTCGCTCGATAAACCGTAGTTTTGCACGAAATCCGATGGTGTTTCTACGTTGCCGTTATCGTTGTTGTAGGTGCGCCGCTCTCGTCGTCTGTTCGTTCTCGGTGAATCGTTGTGTTGCTCTCACATGTACTTCAAAAGAAACGTTCAAGATTTTTCAACTTTTTTTCTCCATTAAACAGTCGTTTCTTCTCTCTTTTCCGCTCAACTTTGGCCTAACGACCACCAACGCACTCGTTTCGCCAGCCATACATCACTACTTTACGCAACACCCGACCATACACACACGCAAACACACCAACGCATCACCACTTAATCATTGGCTTGATTAAACCGCTCTACGTGTCATATATGTCGCCCAATTGCCGGGTTCACCTAATCCACCTCGCCACGTCACGCCATGCTATAACCGCAGTTTCTCAATTGGCTTGCCCACATGATCCACAGTGCACGTCACGCACACTCGAGGAACCTCGAGTTTTCTAGCATGCTAGCGACCAGTAATGTTCACGGGTCAATATAATCGTGGAAACTGGACAACACAGTTGCCGCCGAACCTCTCAAGGGCATACCCATGTGATAAATCACACTAATAATTATCCGCAAGTACGCACACACTCAGCCAATTTAGACTTTCACGGTACCCGTTCACACAGTAGGTGATTTGGCTAACACCAATTCGGTTAATTACAAGATTCATATTCAAACACACACAGATAAGCAGCGTTACTTAGCCGTCCTCGCGCTTCAAGCTAGCCTTTCATCTTCTCAGGTAACAACAATGCGATTATGACCAGAAGTACGCGCGCACGTACAATGCCCCATTTCACATTCAGGCATACACGCACGCACACACACGTACAACCTCCGTATACCAACAAAGATGAATTACAAAAAATTCGTCATGTACAACGAATACCAACGCCCGTGGTGAAAACTAACAGAAAAAGACACTACCGACCGCCGTATCAATGATGAAACTGCTATGCCAAAGGCAAAATGGTATAATCGTTTTCTTAATTCCCAAGAGAATGTAACAACCCGGACACATCCAAATATGCGCTAACAAGGCAAAGACTAGCAAAAGCAGCCCGATGCCAGCTAGTCTAACCGTACTACAAAGTACACAAATACATACGTTACGAGTAAAGTCAGACGTACACGTATACACCGGCATACGAACCCATACCCACACCCACATTCACGTACGCGTAACCGCCCAGAGACTTCTATGACGAGTTCAACGCACGGGAGTTTGCCGTAAAAAGCCGAAGTAGTACGCCCAAAGTAGACCAACTAGATTAATACTATCACAGTAAGAAATTCACACGAAAAAATCTCCACACCCTTGCCATAGCTATAGCCACAGAACTAGTCCCCGTTCACCAATACAGCCGACGGGCCAGCCAGCCAGCATGCATGCCCAGTGTTAGCACCACCATTACCCTGGTAAACTCACACGAGCACGTAAGAAACGTGCGTGACAACACCTGCTGTACAGTACTTACTCATATCGTACCAGCACTCCATTACTCGCCAATTCTTGTCGTGTGCACGATCCCGGGTTCACTGGCTAGCCATAGAATCCTGAAATCCGAACCATTAATGATATGCACAAATTACATAATGGGAAGGGCATGGCAAGAAACGGATTACAGAGTCCCACGGTATTATGAGAAAAAGGTGGAAATAGATAAGAAGAGAAAATGGTAGTTGGGGGGCAAGGAAGACGGTGGAAGGGTGAGAGTGTAGGGCTGGCGAGCATTGAAAATTAAACAAAAACGAGCATGATTGTATAATTGAAAGTGTGTATGGTTTGATGTTTTAATGTGAGACGGTGACGATGAGGACGATAAAGATGATTAGACCAACTTTCTTCCAAAGTAGTGTGGTTGTAGTAGTGGGGAAGTAGCGCAGTTAGAAAGTTGTAACATCAAGCAACGACCAAATGTAAAGACACATTGACTAGTTCGTCAACACAATAGGTTGATTGACCAGCTATGAAGATCAAGATAAAGTTTGTCTGAAAGGCGAAAATATTAGATGAGATAGTCCGTTGACGTTGCATTATCATATCGAGAAGTTATGCAGCCAAAACTTGAGGTTGAGGTGAAGAGGGAACAGTTTGAATATTAGAATCTGAGGAAGCCTGTAGCTGTATTGATTGTTGCTGCTGTTGCTGTTGTTGTTGGAAAGGGTATTGAAGCTGGGAATTGTAGTGAGACGGCAGTCGATGTAGTGAAGGTAGGTTCGGTTGATTAGATACCGGGTGGTTAGTCGCGGAATTTTGGAGATTAACCAATTCCCGAACACGGTAACGACAAGGTTCACAAACTCTCAGGTAACAAAACACGCAGCAAAACCAACGATTCATTTTAGGGTTAGCAGGCTGATCATTGCGTGTGAAGCAAAGCATGCAATGAATAGGATGAGTAATTCCTCTAGTTACGAAAAAGTCCTGATGATTCTGAAAACATCGAATTTGAGAAACGTTGAGCGAAGGTGCAGGAGACCCGAGTGGGCGAGGATGTAGTAAACTGACAATCGATGGCACAGCCCACGAAGATGACTTGTTACATTCTACAGCTGCTGCATCGAGTAATTTCGCATCGGTAACATTCGACCCTACATCAGGACCATCATCCTCTGTAGAAGCCGTAGTTGTAATAGCTGCGTTGGAAGAATCCGAAGAAGGTTCAGTGGCGGTGCCTGCAGGAGGGGGGGGGGGAAGTCGATCTGCTGCTAATTTTTCCGCACTCATAGACTGGATGTGAAGATAAGTTAGTCCAGAAAAGGGAAATTCAAAATCAGAGCTGATGGCGAAGACGATAACAACGATTCAAGAGAATTAAGACACTTGATACGCACATGCGCGCGGGGGCGCGGGGGCGCGGGTGGATGACCATAATACAAACCACTTACGCGAATATGAATCCACTTCTCTAAAGCGGTTATCAATTTTTGCTCATTTTCCGGGGACAATTTTTGAGGAATCGCTGTATTCGCGGAATTGGGTTCTTGGATCGGTGTATGTTGGGCGGAACGAACCGCGCTTGCAACATGATCAATGGGTGGATAAGAAACATCAGGGTCGGGGACAATATCTTCAATCTCCGGAGCAGATGAAGGAACTGCATCACTACTCTCTGTGGTAAACTGGGTAGGCGGAGATGGTGACGAATCATTGTCCTTGGTAGATCGAAGAGAGGGAGACGGTGGAAAGGCTGGATTGCTCAATAATGCAGCTTCATTACCGATTGAATCGCTCAGCTTAGCAGCTGCACTGCTAAGTGGTGGTGAAGGTAAAGGTGCCGCCGGATTATTGTACGGACTCCCACCGGTTGGTGCTGTAGTCGAATTCCCGTTGAACAAAGGATTTGACTGTCTGTGACGCATGGGTTGAATAGGCCTAGGTTGAGAAACGTGGGTGTAAGATGGAGTATAGGCCGGTCCACGGTATGGTGGTGTCGATGAGTGTGAAGATGTCATCATGGCCGCGGTAACAGTAGAAGTAGCCGGTGCTATATAATTTGGGTACTGTGATAGAGAATTAAGTGGTGGTGGTGTTGGCAACGATTTCATGGTATAACGGAATTCATGCTGATGAGATATTGGGACAGATGCGGTAGTATTTCGACGATCAAGCTGTTGTAGATGAGGTGAATTTGACGAGAGTGATGGTGGTGGCGGTGGTTGAGATAGAGGAGGAATAACACTGTTATTCATATCCTGAGAGTAATGAAGTGAAGAAATGGATTGTGGGTACAAAGGATCGGAAGGGGGTTGGAACGTTAAAATAGGCTGAGCAGGTTCCGTGCCCGAGGAAAGGGGATAATAACTCGTTGCCGTCCCCGTTGCCGCCGTCGGAGATTGATGATGAAGCTGGGAATGATGCGGGATGTTAGAAGAGCCTGAGGGGACTGGAACGGAATCGGATTTTAAGGGTGGGTATGGTGGGATATAAGCATTTAGATATCCATGTTGAGCTTGCAAATGACTGTATGGTGTTTGATTAAAATTCGGATCCATATCAATGGGGTAATTTTGATAAGGAGGATTTGCAGTTTGAGATGAAGGGGGTCTATGGGTAGAGCCGGGTGTCAAGTCCTGACCAGGTATAGGAGGCGGATGGGGAGGGGGAGGTAAAGGTAGAGGAAGGGGCTCTGTGTTAAGGCCAGGATTTAGAGTATCGGATGTCTTCGATGCAGTAGATGCTGCATGATGTTTGGAAGCGGAACGGGAGAAGAAAAGTCCGGTGCGCGACGGTCGAGAGGATGAAGGCGTTTGCTGATTAGGGTCGGTTTTGGCAATGACATGCCTTTTGCGTACTAGTTTTGTAGACGGCATGGTGAAGGTAAAGGAGTCCTTTGATGAGTATTGTCTAGGATCATCAACATTAGTGGTCGTCGAATTAGCAGAGCCCATGGTAGCGACAGTGATAACGTAGTGATGGGAGGACCTGAAAAAATTGCTTCGTGGTTGGTGTTGAAGGGATACGTGGAGCTAAGGGGATGAACGCAGATGAAGGATAACATAGGGACAAACGACAATGTCAATGGTGACGATGACGATGACGGAATTGGGTTTAAAGGGTGACATAAAATATGCAAGAAGGATGATATCCGTGTGTGTGAATGTGCGGGTGTATACGCGTATGCAGACGTGTATCAAAAGAGGGAATTTAAGGCTCGAATTAAACAATAGACAGTCCAAGAGAGCGCGTAACACGACTAGAAAATATGGTAAGCGACAGGGGATGGGGGGGAGGGAAGCAAATCGAGGAGAGGGGAAGCAAATAGAAACGAGAGAACTATGAAAAGCAGGGAAAGGGTAGGAAACGAGAAAAACGGAGATATATTACATGAATAGAACACACTGTAGAGCTTCAGCGGAGAAAATTAGCCCATAGAAATTGAATTAGATGCATCCGCCGGGATATATGTAGATATAGTTATACCCACGTATATACACGCATATATATATATAATATCGTAATAAGTCCGCAAGTGTGTATGTATAGGTATATGTATATAAATGCAGGCAGGTATAAATAGATGATGTATGGACAAATTCGAAGCCAACGAGACGGCAAAAGTTAAGTAATTAAACAAGGCAGGATGGAATGTCAATGAGACAGAGAAGGAAGGATAAGAGTTAACACAATGAAATTATAGAGAAAGAGAGGGACGACGAGGAAGAAAAGGAAGAGGTAAGAAGTTAAGTTAAAAGAGGGATTGGGCACCATTAAAAAGAGTGAAGTAAGGAGAAATAAGTTGGGTAGAAAGGAAAAAGCTTGAAGGAATAGAAATTAGGGCGAAGGATGACGCTTGTAGGTGGGTTTAACCGAGATAGTCGGCGAGTTGGGTTAAAATGAGCGGAATAAGACGATTAGTGGAGTAGAAGGCGCGCGCGAGCGCGTGTATGTGGGTAAAAGTGTGCGCGGGCACTTAGACGAGGAGGGGAAGAGGGTGAAAAAGTTTACCAAATTTTAGTTGAAGCAATTGAGCGGGGAAAGAAAGAATTGGTGGGAGGAATGTATATTATAATTAATTAATAGAAGATAAAGATGCGAATAATTGGGTAAATTCAGAACAATGGAGTAACTTAAAAGGAAGAGACGAAAGGGTTGAGTAGAAAAAGATAAAATCCTGAAAAGGATTCGGTGCTGTGGGTGGTGCGTCGGTATTTATACGAAGCGAAAATTTGCACCGCCATACTAGCTGTGGCGAGGCAGCAAAGGATTGGGATGGGTAATAAATTATCCGGAGATCAGGGCACGTGAAAGTTGCGGAAAAGGATTTAGCCGTGGGGTGGGCGCTGGGGGACGCCGGGGAGAGGGGCGAGTGGGGAGGGGAGGGAGGGAAAATGAGGAGCAATATTATATGTGAACATCAGCATGAAGACAATGACACGCCAGTATGTCAGTACCAGCTTCAGGTTCAGCTTCAGGTTCAGCTTCGGCTCCAGTTCTATTCCATGCCTCCGCGGCTGCGGGATTTATCCATTAACTTACTGGTCACGCTAATGTGAATCCCCCAACATCACAAGCGTAAAATTTTCAGTAACATCAACGTATTCACTTAATTGTTAGACCCGCGAAAAAAGAGGGGACGATTTTGCGCCGTAGTGTGAATCGGATCGTAGCCATGTAATAAGTAAAATAAAGTATACTTGGATTCATTATCATTTATATAGCACAAATCTTACCATGCTTAAGAGACTGCGCATATTTTGACATACATGGGTCTCACTTCACCAAACTTATCAAGCGCTAGATCAAGAGAAATCTTTCACCAAAATCCCTTCTACTCTGCAACACTACACCCTCTACATTTTCCCTAGATAAATTCCGCGCATCCCTCGATTATCAACGAATTACCCAATTAGGAAATGTTCCTGCAATAGTGTTCAAGGGTAAAGATGATCGGTAGTTTTATGCTTTTTCATTTCTAACACTCGTCGTGCTAGACATGCAAATTTCAATGTGGAATTCCGCATCATTTGTACAAAACATGTTAAAGTTGATCGGTAAATTTCCCCCTCTTGTGCACCTTACCTTGACATATTCATACTGACTATTGAACTTTACATGCAATATGCATTTCTAAATCTTATTTCGTTTACTGACTACTATTAACACAAATATATAATTCTACTCGTTGCATTGAAAAATTTAATCCCTATCTCTCACATTTAATATTCCAAAATCAAGCATATTGATAACAATGCATACCATGCCATGCTATGCATGGATACATGTCATTTTACATCTTCACCATCTTCTCCACTTGTATCACGACATACCGATCGTTCATCACTTTCTTGGGACCAGCATCATCCTTTGCGTTAAATACACCTTGCTAACTCATGTGAACCCACGTTTGTCCATCCTTCTTTGCCCATCAAATTATGTTAAATGTGATTGATTGTCAACCCTGAAATGATTTTCAAGGATACGAACCACGCTTACGCTTGCCCGGTTGTTTGGGTAAGATGGGAATTTACAGATTCCTGTTCTAAATTTCTCCCGCATATACGCCCACCTTTTCACTTTTTCTACTGAATATTTCCCCGCTCTAACGGAATGTTTCCCTTTTGTTAACTATTTTTTCACTATTCCATCATTTCTCCGTTAATTTTACGCTACTTGGTCGGAAAAGTCGTACGAATATTCCGATGAATTTGCTACACTTTTATTGTTGGTCGTTTCATATCTGTTTGCTTTCTCTTGTTCTTGCAGGCAGGCTTGCTTGTTGTCTGGATTTCAAGAACGAGTAATGTTAACCTTTTGTCTAGCCCGGCTGTCTGGCTTAACCTAACTTAAGTTAATTCAGCTCGGATCAGCCCAAGTAAACCCACTCCAATCCAACTCAATTAAATCTAACCTAGATTAGCTTTAAGTAACTTGGCTTACCCCGTTGACTTACCGTTAAATATCTTGGTTGTTATTAAATTGACAAGTTTGAATGACATTTAATTATTCAAAACATTTTGGGTATCTTTGCTACACTGTACACCGACAATACATCCAAATCATCGTTAGACACGTTGGTTTCTGTTCGTAATACACTTTTAACCATGTTTTGTGATGAACAGTTGTATTTGCAAATTAATCTTCGTATGTCTTGATTCATTTTACCTTGCCGTGCTGTGCCGTGCCGTAGCGTATCATAGTATGGCAAGGCGTGATATGCCATGCCATGCCATATTCAGTAAGCTTACACCAAAAGTTTTATTTCTATTTATTCTGCTCTGCGTCTTTCCGATGGACTGAAATAACCTACAATTGTTCATGAATCATCGTTTACCGTGAACACTAATCTCTGCATCCGTATCCTCGCCCACTCGTTCGTCCATTATTCCTCCTTGAAACATTCTTTTCGCTCTATCCAATGCTTTACGGCTCGGAAGCAACCAGACCTGGCCAGGCTGGCCAAATTTTACTAAAATTAACCACTCCTATCCTATCTTAAACCACTTCCGCTTGTAAGATGTAGTCTTGTTTCACTATTCTAATCTTTCTTGATTTTTCGCGTCCAACCCTCTCAGTTACGTTCAAGTCACTTTCAAATTGCCACATTAATGGTTAACCTTGTTAGTCTTCTTCTCATGCGATCATGCACACTCACGTCCGTCGGTCTCGTATGGTCCGTTCTCCGCCTCTCTAGAATACTTTTCATTTATATAATTGCCCGTATATATTTATAATGATTTCCTCTACTAATCGCCTTCTTTCACGACCGTTCAACGCAGCTTTATGAAAGTTATTGTAATGTAATGTAAATAAGTTCTATTCGTTCTTTTATTTTTTCTCCCATCCTTAGATAACTCTGAAATTATGTTTACTCATTATATGTAATCCGGATCTATTCACTCAAAACTTTTCATTTGAATCAAGTGTTACATATACATTCAAATTTTGCCTTAATCTTCATCCTGTCTTTGATACTCGCCGGTTCACATTTGTGTATACCGTACATTTGTAAACTTTGTGAATGCACAAGCATTCTCTGTCATGTTTATCAAACCGACCCATTTATTTCAACTTCGTGGAATGTAAATGTTTAACCAGGTTCTGGCATAATTTAGATTTCACTCGTGTGAACGTCGGTAGGACTCATAGATTAGCATATAGTAAAAATTCCCAGTAGCCTCCCACCGTAAAATTTAAATCAGATTGACGTACAAACTCGTGGCATTGCAGTCAATTGTCCGTGTAAACGTAGTTGATGTATATCACTATCTGCATTCCTTCCCGTGATTATAAGGATTCTGTTGACCAGTGTCAAGTTATTGTATACGGCATAACCTTTAGCTACACCTTACTTATTTGCATGCCCTAAGCAACTGGTAGAAGTGAACGTAGGGCTGACAGGAAAAGCGGATTTATATGTATACTCACAATCGCATAGAAAAAGGATGCTAATCCAATTAACCAACTAAACAGGGTACCAAAATGTTGAGAGTACCGCACTGGATTTTATCATGGTTTTCAAACTTGGGTGAATACAAAAGGCTATTTACGGTAAATCGTTTCATAAGATTATACTTGTAAAAGTTTTTGGCAAAAGACTTTCCCTATGGTGATAAACCGCATGTACTTCAAAGAAAGTCATGGGGTCTGTTAGATGTTAATGATAATGGGGTTTGATGCATAATATATGCTAATGAAAATGTGAATGATGATAGATAAAACGCTGGCATAATCGTGATACGGAAGATTTTCGACTGTGGGGCGTAAGCATTGTCTATGCAAACCTATCATCCCTTAACCGGCGACCCAAGTTTACAGCAGTGATCTGCGAAATCGGCTGAATCCCGCCTATCCATAAACTAATCAAAATTCCGACTTCGAGGATCCTAGACTCTTCCATATATCATGACTTCATAGCGCAATTCAAATCAAAAGCCTCACTACACAAGTTGAAATCGCTCAAAGCGATATGCCAAAGTAAAGAATCCCGGACTTCATTCTTTGACAAATTGCAGTAGGCTCATCGCAAACGGGAACATTTTAAATATTTACTCATTTACATATACCGGATGTATTAATGTGAAGTATCAGGTAGAGCCAACTCGCTTTTCTTTACTTTCAAAAATTTACTGTGAGAGTATTGTTGGTGTCCGGGCACACTATGGATGCAATTTTGTGAAATCTTAAACGTATACGCACATGCATACGTAGCTAAGATTTGTACATAGAATAGTACGTTGAATTTGTTAAGTTTGTGAAGGTTATCTTTACGCAAGCATACACATATTTTTTGGATATATATCAGTGTGCGGGATGTTGGTGGAATATGAGATCTTGATTCACGGATTGTTAGCACATTCTGCCTAACTGAGGAGGATTATGGTGTGATATTGAATTATTTAATTTGGAACAGGTATCGTTTTGAAAGCCCCCGCATATAGTGTTGTAGTGGGTAGCGCCAGTCGACTTCACAAACATTTACATTTCAGCACGTTAAAACATGATTCAACCAACGGGTATGCTAGTCTGCACATGTATACGTGTGCGGGCACACGTTAACCAAAATGGACAGCGCTTACGGGTAAAATTAGCTTGGTTGAGATGACCATGTGGTTGAAATAAAGTTGACGCGTACGCAACGTGGTCCGTCAGAAAGTGTCAGATAATCAGTTTATACTTAACAGTACGCCGGAGGGAAATCTGGCTATAAAATTTATTAGCAAAATTGACATGTTATTAGCGTAACACGTTAAAATGGGCTATTTGTAATTATCATTATGTACATTCTGCGTAAGGGTTAATTTCGTGGACATGTATGTACAAGTAGTGAAGGCATCGTTAACTGAAGGTAGTATGAACCGAGTATGCAAAATTCGGTAAGATTGGAAGGAAATTTAGCTAAGAGCTTCAGCAGAGCCAGGGGGGAGGGGCAAACTATCCGATTAATATAAAGCTATACTTATACTTATTTTGGTGAAGAGTATACTTGTAAATATGGTGCGGCCTTGTGAGTAGCATTAGCAAAATGACTTTTCCCGATTCACATTGATAAAAAAAACCATTTGAAGTTAGCAATAGCGATGGAATTTAGCGTGTGTATGTGTGTGCGTAATGGGCGGGTTAACGGGAGTCTAGCCAGGGTGATGTATGATGGATCGGTCACTAGTTAGTTATGGTTAATGGTACAGCCAATACTCCGGCTTCGGGACGTTTATAACGCACATCGATCTCAATAAACAATTACAGGGATTACGAGGTATAATGGTGATATGAAGATATCTTAAGTAAAAACTTGGGCCAATAAATTGGGACGGATTTACCAAGTGAAGTTTTACAGGGTGTGTTTGATGTGGTAGTTCGGAAGGGGGAAAGGAGGTTAAATAAGCTAATGAGCGGTTAGATGATGATCGTCCTAGGGCATGGTGGTTAATGTAAACTAATTAATTGAGAATAGGAACCTTGTTATTATAATTACCGGGTTTATGATAATATGACTGTAAATGTAAAAAGGCTAAGCATATGTAGATATATACACACCTATACGTATACCTATGCGAAGATTAACATTGGTAATGTATGAAAGGTGTAACGTAAGGTAGCATGGAGCACGGTTAATTCAAAGGTGGAGTGATTTTACACACAGCGACGACTCAATGAAGAGGGATAAATGAGATGAAGGTAGGGAAGAAAGGATTGAAGTGTTGAAGGGTGAATGTTTAAACATTTTTACGAAGAATGGGAAGTAGCGGGCAAGGGAAAGGAAGAGACATTGAGGAGGGGACAATAGCTGTATATTTTACCTTGGATAAATTGGATTGATGTGGATAAATGAAATGGGGTATTATAGCGCATTGGATTAAGGAAAGCTATCCAAGAGATAAATTGACAGGATGAGGGTTCTAAAAATATTTTCTGGCGGGTTTGTTTACTGCTTTGGGTGGTTAACAAAAGTTACGGTTAGCGTGCATGTATATGGACGTATGACAAGAAACCGATTGACCGGGATTCCGTTTTATGACAACCAAGTCTAACGATTTATGTGACATTGGATGTGAGTGTGTAAGTGAGAGCATGTGTATGGCAACTTGGATGGGTAAGTGTATGGAGCACAAATTTTCAAGTTTAGGAACATACTAGACTCTTTATGGAAGAGGGAGGGGAAAGAGGAGAGAATATGAACATTAGATGTATGTTAAGTGTGTGTATCGTTCATGGGGTACTTCGCCACGCCGACGAGAATGGGGTAGTGGAACTGCGTGTGTGTATGGTGGTATTCAGTCAAGTTGGCTAATGAATGAGCAGTTTAACAAACAAATGCGTGAACGAGTGAGAGGATTTACGATAAGTATTACCATTTTTGTCGTCGTATCCGATTTGACGAATTGGTACTTAACATGATGGACATGGGATATAGATTTGATTGTTGAGATGATATATTCTCGGAGGTGAATTTTACGAAGAAAATGGGAATATATTGTACATGAAGATGAGGGGGTATTTGCTTGTTTGGGAGAGGCAGTGTATATACGTTGATTTTGTACGGATTAGTGGAGCGAATGTTGATGTCATGTAAGGTAAGGTTAATTGAAATATTGAATGATTGTGGAAAAGAGGATACGAGGTGTTTATATGTTGGAATGAATTTTGGAGATTTTCAAGCTGAATTGATGTGAGGGGGGAATGAGATGGTTAGAAATTGAATTTGCTTTGGTTATGAAAAGCAAGTTGGTAGGATAAATGATTGGGCTTGAGTATTGAAAATATTTAGATGACGAGAAGGTGTACTGGCGATAATCTTGGTGATGGGGTGTGAGGAGGAGAGGGAGGGGAGGGAAATAGAGGAGTGGAGAGGTGCAAGTAAGAATGCGGAGAAATTTGATAGCAGACGTAAGCAGATTTGGGAAGCCAGCGAGTTAGCGGGATAGAATAGTTAAGATTTATAACGGTAAGGCGAACCAGAAAGGAAAAAACCGAGTAAGATAATGGGAAGATGAAGATAATTGGCGAAATGAAGGGATGAATATGGGGAAAAGTAAATTGATATTTGGATTGAGGGAAAAAGAAGGGAAAATAAACCCAAAATTATGAAGTAATGAGGTAAAAAGACAAACGTGAAGGAAGATGAAAATTATGCATGAGGAAAAGCGAAAGAGTTGTACAAAGATTGATCAATCAAGAATAGAATTGAAGTAGATATAAAAAATTATCGTGTTGCGTTGATAGCGACGGGAATTGTATGCGAATTAAATGAGGAATAGTTGAAAGTAGGAGGAAAGGAGGGTTTAACAAAGGAGAGGTTAGTACCAGCAGGAAGAAGGAGAAGGTGAAAGTGAGCAATCAAGAAAGAAGTGATAATTAAGGATGTAATTATGCGAATGGAAAAATCGAAGAAATAACTGGATGGGAAGGATAAAAAGAGGTAATAATGGGCGCATGAAGAGGACGAAGTGAATGAAGTTCAGGGAAGGGAGAAGAGGAGGAAAGTGGAGGGGTGTAATATGGCAGCGCAGCGCAGCGTATCGCCCCGCCTAGCCGACCCCCCAAGCCAAAACCGCTCAACCGCTTAAACCCCGCTGGGAATGCACTTTCCTAATCGGGAAGCTATACACACGGCGAGAGCCCGGGAGGGGTTTTGCCGAGCGGCGGTGGCCTGACCTTTCCGCGCCTGCCTGCTCTGCAGTGTCTCGCACCTTCCATATTCGCGCTGCCACGTGATGGTCCTTCCACTTCAGGCTCACTCCGAGGCTAATCGCGGCAAATTCGCCTATTTAAGTGGTGGCCGCTCCCCTCATTTTCTTTTCCTCTCTTCTCTCCCTTTTTTCTTTCTACCTTTCCTCTTTTTTCCTGGAGTTTTTTTGGATGGATGTTTATCGGCTGCATTAATTTGTTCATCCTCCACTTTTTGATTTTTGTTCACTTGCTTGCTCCATTGCCTACTTTCTTCAATCCGTCCATCCGTCGGTTCGTTCACTTCCCGGCCAATTTCCTTTGGTTTACCCCTCCCTCCTACTTCATTGTATCTAATATTTTTACCTTCAACTCCTTTTCTCGCCCTTCCTCCTACCCTCCACTTTCTAACCTTACCTTCCTCATTCTCCCAACCAATTGTTCCATTTTCCTCTCTTCTACCTCCACCATTATACCTTCGTTTAGCGCATAAAGTTCCCAACGCTAGCTCGTTCCAGCTCTTGATAAGTTTATCTTGATCTACTTCACCCTTCCTCTTTTCACTAATCCATGTTTCTCCCGCTTCCATTTAATCCTAAATTTAGAATTCCGGCCGCACATCATCTCCATCACCCATCTAAACATTTCATTTCAGCCTTCTCAAATTCACTCCTTCGCTGAAAATATCTTCCACTTTATTGTATAGCGCTGAAAACTCGCATACATACATACTCACTTAATTCCAATTATTTTCAAAATCCCAAATTTCTTCACTACTCTCCACTATTTAATCTTGATAATTGCCTCGGCTTTTCCATTTTTATCCTACGCTCTTCTTTTCTATACTTAATCCGTTCCAACCGTTCTCTCTTGCCAATACTCATCATTTTCACCGTTTTTAAACTTCCCCCTCTCACCCCACCAAGATTCGGTATCTCGGTCACCTTCTCCATTATTTGCTTTTTCCAACCCACTACAGTTTTTCTGTCTTCAGGGATAGCTTGTCAATTCCACTAGTGTGTTACCGCCGAGGAAATCTTCGTGTACGACTGTGCTTTGACAACAAATTTACTCATTCTCAAATACGCTCGCTCCACTGGTGTGCAATAAGGGAATTTGCCGGATATACATCCACTGTTAGGGTACCACACTATTAGTTTACTACGTCGTGGACGATCTGCTAACAGATTATCTTAAGAGATCTCTCCATCCTTAGCCAATAAGTTATTGTAACTTCAATCATACGAGTGCGCGCACGCGCGCGCCCTAAATCATCGTTGTCCCGGGTATTGCAAAGTTAGCGCAATTGTGAATAACAACGTGTGAACGTGTATATGTGTATATACTTACCTGCCAACCTTTATTTTTACTGGACATATTGGTGAATCACCTCTATTTACCCTCCGCGGCTCATCCGAAAGTGTGTATTTCATCACACTTCTCTAGGCTTCTAACGGGCGGTACCTTTATAGATTGGTTAGTTAACCAATACACCAGCCAAGCTAAAGCGTGTGGGCAATTCCATATGTTTGTAGTGTTGTAAACGGGAGGCAGACCGTGCACAGTTGTCAAGCTGTCGTCAACTTTCAGCATCTTTGCAAAACTTCCTTGTCCACGTCCCTGCGCTCTAGTGTTGCTAGACGCTGAATTGTGACGCAGGCTGGCAAAGCGCTTACGGGCCTACATTGTTACCCTACCCTTAATGAGATAGATTAACCTTGCACATTAGGTAGGCTGATACTTTCAGTCCTGTTTACCCAGTCAATGAACGTTAACTTGTTCGCACAAGTACATGCGCACACACATCTGACTCTGAGTTAATACCTATTTCTCTTTTCGCACCATTTACCACCGGCATTGCGCAAGCTCGCCCACCCATCCCTACTCTACCTTGCTTCATATTCAGACATTCTTATCAGAATTTAACCTAAATCTGCAGAAGTTATCGTAACAATCCGTCCCGCGGAGTTTGTCACTGAGTTTAGATAAATTATCGGATTCCTCTGGCGAAGAGTTTTGAACACTCTCTTCCTTGTGCAGGCTCTCACCGTACACGCGTACGTTCAATCGAGATGGCGCGAGAAACCTCTTCCCCTACAACTTTTGTTAATTACGCGGAAAAATCGCCCTCACAAACTAATCTAAAAGATTACGATCCAGAATCCGGGATGCTACCTTCGGCTCCTGCTCCTTCATTCTTAACGGGCAAGGAAGAAAAAGCACCCATCAGCGGTGAGAAAGGATTATCTGGTCGCAAAGTTATATCATCATCGTCAACATCTCTATCAAGCGGAGACGATCTAGACGACAATGGCGCGGGCCATCAACAGTCTGACATGCCAACGCCCCCAGACGGGGGATTCCGTGCATGGTTAATGTGTTTCCTAGGCTGGATGGTTAACTTGTCAACCTGGGGGTTCGTTTACTCATTCGGCGCATTCCAATCTTACTATTCCAAGGCATTGTTAGCCAATTATTCTCCCTCTTTGATATCATGTATAGGTTCCGTTCAAGCCTTTCTCATTTCATGCGCTGGCCTCTTTTCCGGTCGCGCTCTCGATGCCGGTCACTTCAAAAAAACTTTTGCGTTAGGTGTCGTCTTTCAAATATTCGGCATGTTCATGATGAGTGTAAGCACTAAATACTGGCATCTCCTCTTGTCTCACGGAATCTGCACCGGTCTGGGCGGCGGTATAATGTATACCCCTGCCACGGGTTTAGTTTCCACCTACTTTTCAGGAAATCGTGCCATTGCCCTCGGTATCACGTCAACAGGTAATGCTGTCGGAGGATTATTGTATCCGCTAGTCGTGCGGCAATGCATTAATAAGTTAGGCTTTGCCTGGACTGCCCGATTACTCGCCTTCTTCAACATCATCCCGCTTACTGCCGCATTAATCTTTTTAACACCAAGATATACTCCCAAAGTTAAGACTACCTTTTTAGATTTATCCGCTTTAAAGGATCTCCCCTTCATGATGATAACTTTTGGCGCTTGCTTTTTAACTTGTCCATTTTACTTTGTTCTCAATTACATTCCAACCTTCGGTGAAAAAAATTTCGGTCTATCCTATGAGAATTCCTTAAACCTGCTCATGATACTCAATGGCTGTGGTATAGTTTCTCGTACTTTGCCTGCAATATTCGCTGACAAGTATTTTGGTGTCTTAAATACGATCGGTCCACTGGCATTTGGTAGTGCTATCATTTTATTATGCTGGCCCGCATTGGGTTATAGTATGCAGCCTGTGCTGAATCCACGGCCCGCTTGGTCTTATTATCTTTTTGTACTTATCCTAGGATTAGTTACCGCTGGATTTCAAGGTTTATTTCCAGTTACACTTACCAAGCTTACTCCCGATTTAACAAGGGTAGGCTCACGCATGGGTTTAGCTTTCACTTTCGTTGGGGCTGCCAGTGTTCTAGGTGGTCCCATCGGCGGTGTGCTTCTCAGTTCCGTACCTGCTAGCCGCGCTTTTCTTCCCGCCCAAATTTGGACTGGTGGATCGACCCTAATGGGCGCTCTACTAATTTGCTTATCCCGAGGTGTTAAGTTTGGTTGGACATTGCGCAAACGTTGTTAACTTACCTTCGCCAGTACGTATGTGTGATACCTGCAGTCGTATCCCCATCCGCCCTCGTATCCTTACCCGCATCCGCACCGGTGCTTGTGTACACATGTTTCTATGTGTATACCCAACACGTTTGGGTCCATATTATCTTTCCAAACTCACCTTTCAGGTTGGTTGCTTCAAATTTTTTCTTCCATAACTTTGTTCAATTTTGTCTCGTCATGTCCTTGAAATTCATGTCATGCCTTGTCACATCACATCACGCCACGTCATCTTGTCATAGTTTTGAAACCTGCCGTTTGCTTCTATCTGCCCTTACCGGCTTTTTTTGACCATTCCATATAAATTACCTCGTGTCCCCGCCAGTGCATTCTCATACTATACACTGCATTTCCATCCCCTTTTCACTTAATGAATGCAAAAGTTTTCCTTGGTTCATCATTCCGTGTGTCAATCTTCCAATCTAACTTGTCCTAACTATTGTACACACGCTTTAAACTCAGCGATTTAATTTACTTCGTGCCAATTCGTAGCAATCTTTTCAGTTCTGCAGCCACGTCTATCATCTCTGTAGCAACAGATTCGCCTCGTCCATCCCAATTTTTTTTTTCCCCCTGTGTATCTCTTTTGATTTGAGCTCCCAAATTCTGCTTCACCGCCGCGGAATCAACGTACGTTGCGCTCGATCTTTTCCCTAAGCCTTCATCTGGAGTGCGTATGACCCTATACTGATTTAGAGAGTCGTTTTTCTTTTGCCACATAATCCATTCCAACATTGGCACAATAAACGGTGCTACCATATAAAACTTGGTCTTTTTGCCACCACATTGTCCATCATGAGAAAGAATTAGCTCGGCAAATGAATTCAGCTCTTTTGATGGTATAAGACTTTGAATATCGAACCACCGAATATCCTACATCACCATCCAAGTTAACTACTACCCCCCTCCCCATTCAGTATCATTTGCACCAAACTAATCCATAATACTACTTACGCTAATCTCTTTGCGCGTTTTGGGCTCAAAATGAGAGTCCAACGGTATTCCTCGAAACACGTATAAACGAAGATGTTGATCTCGAATTATCAGTTCTAAGTATCCTTTGTTTGCTTGTCCTCTATCTACGAATCCTTGCCCCACTAAATCAAACCCAGTCTCTTCATAAGCTTCCCGAATTGCGCAGTCTAAATCACTTTCGTTTCGGTTGATTTTCCCCCGTGGAAAACTCCATCGTGAATTTTTTTTCCATCCTTTCACAAGGACAACTTGGTCCATTGTTGAGTTAAGTAACACGACCCCGCGCACCGGTACCCGCGTTTTGTAATTTGTAAATTCTGAGAAAGCTACCGTGTGCAAAAGTTTTCCAAAACTTGCAAATAACGGGCATCGCTTAAGAAACTTAAGGCTAAATTCACGTATGTTCATGGATGGAAGACTTGGATTCAAAGGTCGAACAAAATCCTCGTAGTACCAATGAGCTTCTTCAATTTGAAAGCATACTCTCTCAATCGATAGTAACTCATCGTGAGGTAAATTGAGTACAAATCGAACGCAGAGATCATCAATCCCTGAGCGTATTTGCCATGTTAAACTCCTGCTTCCAATGTACGCGAAGTTAAATCAACCAACATCCGTTAACGTACAATCATTTAAGCTTAAGTTTTTTCCAATTGCCTTATCCACTAAGAGTCGTTCAGTGTCCCGTGCCGGCGCATTATTATCCAAAACCGAAAAGTATGAAAGCTTGTTAAACTCAGACATGAACGTTAAGTTTAGCACAACACGTTGTAGATAAGTCTCCCGCCTTTTCCTTAATACATAAAACTGCGGAAATAATTTTTAAACGCAAGAGGATACGTCTTCTGAGGTTATTCGATCATCATCCGCCCGCGAATTTGTCTATCCTGCCTTAAACGATATCTTTCGATTACTAAAATCTAGCTGGATCGGCAGGTTCACATCCGTTAACAAGATGAAGTTAACAAATGTTATGCTCTAAATTACACAGCGCCACGCTTTAAGTCTGTTCCGATACCCAACCATCATCCAGCTAGCTGCACGCAATAGCTTTATAAACATCACGTTTACGCGTAGAATTTACCACGAATCAGTTAATGTGAGAATCGTACCTTGTACTTGAAATAATATTAGCAATTCTCCATACACCATAATCAGGTGAACGGAGGGCTTGATTTGTTGTTGAGTCTTGCCTTGGCAAAGCTATGGGAAAAATAATACAAACTTATCGTGTCGTGATGTTGACAATTTCAACAAACGCTCAGGCGTATTCTAACCATGTGCGATAGACTTCTGTTCAAGGCGTGAAACAACCCAGCTTAATGTTAATATTTGATACTAATTCCTCCGCTTTGGTAAATACGTTAGCTTAATCTTTTTCAATTTTCAATATACCCGTTATTTCTTTCATAATAATCCATTTACTACCATCACCATCACCGGGTAAAACGCTAAAAGTTCATTCACAAAAAAACACGCGCTCCAATATGACCGACTACTAACCGACTATTGCACCAATCCTTTAATTAATAAATTATATAGTTGAAACAAATGTTGTGCCCAATTCACTTTTACCGCCACCGTTTTAACACTTGTGTAATTCAGTATTTTGTTAATTCGCTAAAGCTACAAAAACCAGAAAAAACCCCGAAATATACATTGCCAACTCAAACGTCTCGCTGTGCCACATTTATAACCTCGGATATACACTATTTCCAGTTTCCGAAACCAGTAGTTTCACGTTGCTGGATTGCTCCTTCCATTCTAGTAACGCTATTTATAGAAACACACAGATCACAATCACGTGGACAAGCGCAAGGTCACGTTGGCTTGTGGCGAAAAGAATAAATTGCTCTGTGGTCGAAGGATGTGGCAAGTTTTATTTTCGCGTGGGAATGTTTGCAGTAAATTTTGTGTGGATTGTTAATTTGATTGGGAGCTTTTCTAATATGTGAATTAGTGTATGCTTAATTTTTGAAGTTTATTTTGGTCGCTTGCAAGTCACTCTAACACGCTAAAATCGAAAATATCGTTCTGCCCATATAAGCGTTTAATCTCGCTTTTTAACCTATTTTTGGCGCTACCTCGTAATATAGTTACTCTGCGCCGTTGACTTAGTTGCATCTAATGCTACGTAACACACCACAAATGCGTAATTACATCTGGCCCATCCATTCAAATGTTGTCGGACTCCCATTTGACGCTTTCACAGGCTCGTTTTCCACGCCCACCAAATAATTGCACGTGACAAGCTTTGTACAACCCCTCTAGTACGCGCAAGTATATTGACATGGCTTCATATCACATGAGTAGATAGATAAGTCGGGGCTTGGGGCACGTTCTTCGTGAAGGTATCATGATGATTTATCTTGTAAAAAGGGTAAATTTTCTTTTGTTGAAAAGATTACAATCTACACACAATAATTAGGTATTAGTTTCTACGTTCTACGAGCATGATTATCAATCAACCCTTGCATACATATTAAATGCTCCATGTGCCCTTTTCATCGTTGAAAGTTACTTGTAACTAACTAAACATGGTTCACTCAATCACACATGTTTAAGTTAATTTGATATGCTTGATGGATATATAATGTTGTTCATGTTGATCAATTCCTCCGATATAAATACTTCCTCTGTATTACCCGAAGGATATTCACTTATGCCACGCGGGTTAATCAGTCTTATATCAAAGCATATAGCAATCTTCGGGTGTTAATGAGGGTGTGTTTAAGATAATGTCAGTACACAAGTCATCCACAGATCATGCCGTTCGGAATTTATCAACACATTTTTTCATCCAACGTAGCATCGGATTTTCCGTTTACTGAAATTTATTGAGTTTTACACGGACAATACTAAGTTTGTAAATTCAGACTAACACCGAGAAAAATCTTTCATAACATACCATACCTTACTCTTTTCTCATTATTCGGTCGGTGCAATAAGCAAATCACCGATCCACAAACAAATGTATTAGGAAAATGAAAACTTGCAACATTCATATCCCACTGAACATAAGCCATTTCATTATCTCTTCACATACATGAGGTATCATCACTCATATTTTCATCCCGTGCATATTTAACGTATAATTCCAATTGATCAGTCATTATTAAGCCTTTCTAGTCGAGGCTAAACGCAAAAATTGTTGACCATTGGAGCTGCTAGGCAGCCATCTGCTACTGGCAACATAGCCTTGTAACAACAGATTGAATGAATTAATTGAATTAAAACTGCGCCTCGTTTCGTACGAGTTCAAGCTGCAAAAAATTCCTAGAGACTGTTACGTTCTTTGAGGCTTTGTACTAAATAGTTAAACGAAACCTCTAATCATGGCAAATGAACAACAAAAGATAAGTAATGAATTCTTGCACACAGCCGCACAAACAATTTGCCAAAAGCCTGCTCTACCTATCCATGTTGGCAAGGTAGATTGCGCATTGGTTACCATTTAAAGTTATGCGACTTGTTATTTTATCATAATTCTTACATTCCCTGACCTGTTTTCCGGAATGCTCGGTGTATCCGGTAATCGAAATGACAAAATACTCATGACATGGTATATTGTTTCATTTCTAGCAAGAAAAGGGTGTTAATATTACTACAATTATTATTCACAATTAACTGTTGTGTACAGCTGGACATTATTGGTATCCGAATCGACCAATTGACATGATACAACTTTAACTTTTTTTCGAAAGTGTACGCCTGATAATATGCCTTCAAATATACACAAAAACCATACTTTCGAATGATACGTAAACGTCATCAAGTACGTATTTATTTGTATAAATATACTAGTTTAGGTGTCCATGATAAAAACTTTTTCGTCTAACCAACGAGAGTAATTCCTGTTGTTAATTTATCCATTCAAGTTGAATATAATGCTGAACCTTAAAATGTAACAAAGCTACATTATTGTGTACAACAAGGATGAATTTGAAAAAGTTGACATATACCTTCTATATTAATGATTTAATGCTTGTAGGTTTAAAGGTTACTTTTTGAAAAACAATTATCATTTTGAAATAGTATGTACATAGGTATTGAAGTGTTTACTGTCTACTATATTAGTGTATAATATATAGAAAATCACTTACACATGTAAAGCATAAGAACAATTTACCAGCCAATGTTTTGTTTGAGCATGTCAATAGTTTTAATAAAGTATATTCCATCATTTACATTTTCCTAGTCAATCATACTATGCTAAAGATAACGATTTAAATAACTCTGTCACAATTTCCCCCACTTTACACATCGCATACAGTACACGTACACATGTCATGTGCATACATAGTTACTTGATTTTGCTTAACAAATCATTAAATCATCTAACATACAATACTTTTACACTTACTATCTAACATTGAAGTAGAATTTACCCTATTTATCCCCCTCCAAAGTATATCAATCATTTACATTCAAATCTGGCCAAGACATCATACAATCGGTCCATGTTCGTCTCGTCTCAGCATTCCATCTCGTCTCAATCTTCTAACCGCACCTTCTTCTCCCGTAAAATGTTCCACCAACCATCCCAATCCTCCCATACTACATCTCGTGTTAAGTAAAGGATGATATGACGTCATGGGTTTTTCCCAGGGTTTGAAGTTGCGGCGTTGGAGAGTTTCTTATCTTCTCCTTTCTTGCTTGATAAATATGTATGTTCAAGCATTCATCATATATTTATACGTATATATATCTGGAAGTTTAATTCTCATTTAGCGGCTAATATGATAGGATTTCATCTAGTTCTTTTCCATTATAATTTTACAAGACAACATTCCCTTTATACTTGATTATTTTACACAAGCTATATCAGATACATATTTGATCCTTAACATTTTTTAAAAATATTTACTCTAAATTTAGCTATTTAAGCACTATACTACTTTTTACACATTGTTACAGTTAATTATTTACTTTATACTATATTTAATTTTCACTACTGTCATTTATACTTGTAATGTCAAATTTTCCAGGTGGAACATTTCCGGGTGGTGATGGGTCAAATCATTCATACGGTATGGGTAACAACTATCCTCCCCAGTACAGTGGTGGTTATCCAAATGCTCCAAATCAAATGAATCCCGCAGCTTATGGACCTCCTGCTGGAGGTAATCAGTACCCTCAACAACAACCCTACCATGGTCAGTACTCTGATAACGGTATGGGACAAGGTGGCTACGCTACTAGTACTGGCCATCAAGTCCCACCTCCAAATTGGGCTGGTGGTCATGGCTATGATCAAAACAATTCTTCCGCTGTTTATGCAGGTCATCCCAATCAACAGTAAGTTTAACTTTAATGTATTTTACTTATTGTAGAATACACTTTATAATTTACCCGTCAATTTATCTGATTTGAGCGGTATTCTTCTTGTAGATATTCTCAATACCCTCAGAATACAAACACTCCCGGTGCCGAGGGATACCAACAACAACATCAGCAACAATACGGTGAACCTGTCTATGCTGGTCAAAATGTATGTGATCCAACCGCTCCATCTCAAGTTGGTGAAGGTGATCGAGGCTTGTTAGGCGCTGTTGCTGGATCGGCTGCCGGGTTTTACGGCGGTCATAAAGCTGGCCATGGTTTGATTGGTGCTATTGCTGGTGCTTTTGCTGGCTCCAAATTGGAAGACCATATGAAACGTCGCTAGGCTTTTTGGATTAATGTCTGCCTTTGTTTTCCAATATTCCACACCCCAAAATTACTTTCCCCTACTTTACCTCTTTGTCCTACGGTATATCAATTTTGCTGTTTATGTCTCGAGATCAAAATGCCATCCCTTTCCTTCGATTGTTGAAATTTTAATCCCAATGTGACTTGGTCCTCTTATTTATCGAAATACCTCAATTTTTCTACAATCCTCCCGAATGACTCGTAACACGATGTACCTGTAAGCTACCAAAGGGATACATTTTATCAAATTTTCATGTGAAAACTGGTGCCGTTGTATGTTCGATTTCACACCTCATACCCACACTTGTTATGGACGTCTTTTTCCGAGATGAAGAAAGTCTGGTCATTTACGCCGTATCACTGTTACAGACAGTAACAATTTTCTGCGAGTCTTTAATTTCATATATGGAGATGTACTCATACCCCTGCTCATTAGGGGGGATTCCCGACTATTAATTTCAGAATGTATGATTTTACACTTTGTATATGCACATGCACAACTTTCTCTTATACAGTCATGGCTCTTGCTAATGTGCATGCGGTTTTGCACGCCATTTTTCACATTTTACTTGTGTCCACTTGTCGTATTCGTTTGGAAGTGGAGAATCTCCAGTTTTCGTGTGATTATTATATGAAATATTCCAACGTTAAGTGATTTGTATTGTGCAAGATGATTTGACTTTTCCCAACGCCTTAATCAGGCAGATATCCTCGTGTGTAAGCTTGGATGTATGCATACAACGCCAGATATATGTCGTGTTTGTTTCGGGGTATTATTAATCACACCGTCACTGTTTATTAATATTTTGTAACGTACTTTGGGCATTTGTAAGTATATGGTATCGTGAAATGTTTGTTAGCTTGATCGCATGGGTTATAGATGGTTCGACTATATAAGATCTAACTAAACATTGAACTGAGTATACAATGTTCCTGAAAGGTTGTCGAATGAAGTTAATGAACTATTAGTACCTTTCATATACAATACGGTACAAGCAACAGAGCACTTGTTGTGTGAAAATATAAGCCTGAGATTGAGATTATTTGAATGTCGTTCTGCGTTTGACCGGTGAAAATCTAGCAATTGTAGCTTGATTAGAGGAGTAATTACTAGAGGCTGGTGCTAGTTTAAGTAGGCAAGTTATACCAAGGAAATTAGTGGATGATTATGGTCATGACAGCATAAGTTAAATGAACGTAGCATGCATGTTATCAACATGTACAAAACAGGACTCGAAGTAGCCCATGAGTATGACAGGTTGTTGGAATATCAAAGGGTGGTCTTCGGTTATTCAACCTGAAAAACATGTCGAGGAATTACTAGTATATGAACATTTACTTCATGTTTAGCGGATCACTGCATTGGAATATGTAGTGCTAATAAGTAATAGCATTAAGAAGTTTTGTAAGGCGTAAATTAAAAGATGGAATAATAACCGATGGTAAATAATTAGTTGATGTAATTGATATGAATAACTTCGAGAAGCAAAGTGAGCGTAAACGCTGTGCAGTTCCATGTTTACTGAGCCAAGCGCAAAATTGAGCATAGATGGGAATGAAACGACCCAAATGTTATACAAGAGCTAAACGAAGACACGATTAATTGTAACAAACATGAGAAAAATTTTGTGTGTATTACATACCTAAAGCGTAATATAAATGAGTAAATGTTATAGGGTATGGGATATAACAGTGTCAATTTAATAATAAAGTGGAAAAGGTATTAGTCTTACGAGAGAATCAAGTTTTGACATAACATAAAGGGAATTTAAGAGGCCTTGAAGTCCCAACATTGATTGCTTTAAATCATCAAAGTGGCAAACGCCGGTGGAAGAAATTTATGGCTCAGGGGTAAGAGCCGAGCAACAATATTAAAATGATCCAACTAGTAATTATATACTAGTACTGTAATTTTACAGGTGAAATTGGTGAAAAATACGTTGGATAAGTTGGCTTGGGCTTAATATTGTACCAACAAGTACTACATTTCATCTGCCTGGAAGCTAGTCGAGAAAGTTTAAGAGAAAGAAAAGAAAAAACAATTCTTTAAGAAAACATACTTGTTCAACGGTAAACTTGTCAATTTCACTAGACGTGTGTAACCTGTGTTAACCAAAAGATGAAACAACCAATTAAAATCAAAAGGACAAGTATCTTATTTGACAGTCTAGTATGGCTATATAACCCATTAATAAATCAAGAAAGTGAGGATCCAAAAACACATTTACTTACTCTTACCACCCAAAGCTTCTGCCGCCACGACTTTAAAACTTCGCTATACACAAATGACGTCATTTTAACTGTATACTTTACTACGCAAATACACCGTTTCTACCGTCTCATTCTAGCTCCCGCCCGCCTCCAGAAGCATCTCGTCTCATCTAACACCATCCTATCTCTCCATCGTCTCATCTTGTTTGTCATGCCTTGTTGCTCCCCTTTTCGTTTGGTACTGTCCCAATTCGGCTGCTACTTATAATGTCTTTATAACTTTGTGTCCTTGAAGGGTAAGTAGAGAGTCGGTGGAGCTTGAGGGTATAGTTGTTAAAAGGGTAGATATCAATATTAACGGTTATTGCTGTGCTTGTAGTGGAATACTTAAATTTATCATGCACTCCTTGGTCTTTAATTTTTTCATCGATAAGCCCAAATAAGTAACGTCGAATCCTTTCCTACATTCATGTGGCAACTTGTCCTTGGTACGAGCTGTAAGTTGAGCTGGGGGTTAACTGTTATTGCTCAAAGGGTTTTTGACGTTATTTCATGCAATATTATAATCATTCCGTTCTAACTAGGCTACCACTAGACATCCGACTAACTAGACTTTAATCAACTTGCTTTCTTTGTGTTTTGGACTATGGTTTTTCCGTAAAATTTGCTAATTACTCTTTTACTACATTAATTTTCCAGTCTTTAAAATATTCTTCTTCCATACACTTATTTCCTTACTCACTTTCCTACATAGTTTGGTGTACGTTCGCTTCCCTCCCTCTTTGCAATTACATTAATCGGATAAGCTCCCAAAAACCTGCCTTTTCCTTTCATTGCATACTCATAAACTCGTTTCGTTCAAAATATTAAACACAAAAGAATTCTACCCGCGTCGTATAGTTGGCAATAATTTCATTCAGTGACCTGTTTTACTTGCCACAGAATTGAGTAATTCTTCTCCAATACCCGCTCACATGATTCCCGTTACACATTTTCACAACTATCCTTGCAACTTACTGTTTAATACCAATCTTTCCAAACTTTTTGTTCGCCACACTATCCGCCTAAACTTAGATTCAACATTTCGTGTCATGGTAACTTTTCGTGGTTACTTAAGTTATCATAAATTTAATAGTGCAGCTAAGCTTATTTCCATCGGTCAAATGTCCGCTTTACCTCCCTACCACTTATCGGAACTTGTAAGTAATGCAAAATTTCCTTACATGCTTGAAAATTTTTTCCGCGCTCCGCGAAATCTCGTATTGCGCCGTGATATAGCGATCGACGCATTTCGTATCGCTCAATTCTCGTTTGTAGTTAGTGCGATAGGTTTACTTGGACCGCTTGAACGTGTTTAAACCAGCCTTACCGTGTATACACAATCTCTCTGGGTAATGCTAATTCAATCCATAAAATGATGTTCCCGTTAACATATCATTTCCCATAAATAATCTCCCAAATTGGCAATATTTGTTAACCTGTCATCATGGATTAAATGTGCACATCAAGTGGCATGTGTATTACCCAACGTACGTAACGACACTCGAGATGTCCATACTTTGCAGAATGTTTAATTAACATTTGATTCGGTTAATTCGAATATGTTACGAGTTTCGTCTTCTGATCAGGTCAACTTTCAAAGGAATGCTTCGCTTATTTCAACGATGCCTTGTACCCACGACTCAAACCGTACCTGATCAATATGAAGCAATACTCGTAACATATTATAATACCATGGAGTATCCGCGTTTAGCCTGAAGTTTCCACTTCGCATATGAGCGATTCAATTAACTCCTCGGATGCTACAACAGCTTCCAAATCATCAATCACATCGCGAGCGTTAGTAGTACCGTGCGATACATGGCCTCCTCCATACGTGATTGATGGTCCATTACGCAGAGTGAAACCGTACTTTTTTACTTACAACACATACTGTAAAGAGCGTTGGCGCGGACGTACAATATTAGACATATTTTCTACCGAATTTCGTGAACGTTCGGCAGACTATTATGTAAGTTGATTTTGCCGTCCTTTACTTCATTTTCCCCACTGCTATTACCGTCATCTTTCTTTCTTAATGTTATATCTCAGTATGAATGAGTAAATGCATGCGTGCATACGTGCATATTGTATCAAGATGGCCCAAGTGTAAAGTTTATGCACATATTCCAGCGTGCACAACTGATTTACGCTTTCCCCCACTTGTTAAATTTTCGTGAAATATGAGCATTTTTCTTGGAAAAAAAAAGTAGGGAGTTACTTTACCATGCCGTTTTGGTTTCCTTGATTCTACCAAGATTGACAAAGATGTATTCCATTGTGGAAGTTATGTTAAGGGCAGATTGATGGAAAATGAAGCGTAACTGATGTGTTATCATTCATAGAAAGAGGCTATGCTAAGTGGACGTTTGGTTGTAAACGGTCAACGTGTTAATTCAGTGGAACAAATAATTCGAAATGGAGATATAATTTCACATTCACTTCATCGACATGAACCTCCGGTTACTAGTGCTGAGATTAACATAATCTTTGAAAATGATGAACTTCTTGTGGTAAACAAGCCAGCGGGAGTACCTATCCACCCTACAGGACGGTATAACTTTAATACGCTAGTCGAGATACTAAAGTCGCAGCGGGGTAGGGACTTTAAAGTTATGCCTTGTCATCGATTAGATAGATTAACTAGCGGTGTTATGGTATTCGGAAAAACCAGTCAAGCTGCTAAACGAATGAGCGAAATATTCCGTGATAGAGATGCCCGTAAAGAGTATGTTGCTAGAGTTATCGGAAAGTTTCCTGAAGGGGAGATTATTTGCGATAAACCCATAATACAGGTTAATGCTAAGCTTGGTTTAAATCGTGTTAGAGCTGAAGGTAAATCAGCTCGTAGCGTATTTGAGAGGTTACTTTACGTGGATGATGGTATAACGAAACGAACATTCAATGCATCTGACATGGATGGCCATAAAAATAACCAAAATGTTGACTCCAAGGGTTACGAGGATGAAACTGGAAAAAATGATGAGCGAATTGATCTGAGTTCGAATATAATGGAGAAGGGGATGGGGCAACGAGCATGGACTGATAATAAAATGAAAGGATGGTCTATTGTCAAATGTAAGCCAGAAACGGGTCGGACACATCAACTTCGAGTTCATTTACAATATCTGGGTCATCCCATCGGGAATGATCCTATTTATGCGAATAAAAGGGTGTTTGGAGCAAACCTTGGAGCAGGAGAAGCCAGTTACGAGGAGAGGCGAGACAACGAGATAATCCGTAGACTTAACTTAATGGGTAAAAGTGAGCAAGCAAAAGCTATTGAATATGATGAAAGTGCGAGTAAGAAAGGGGGCGAACGATTACTGAAGGAGAAGTGTAGTGTATGCAATACAAGATTATACAGCGACCCGGGAGAACATGAACTAGGAATTTGGCTGCATGCACAGCGCTACGAGATATACGATGCAAAAGCGAATCAACTGTATACATTTGTAGCTGAACCTCCGGAATGGTATGTAAAAGAGTTTCATGAGTATACTTGAATTTAACAAGGATGAGGGATTAGCAAAATTTAATCATTGTTTTGATACAATATAATTAAATACTTTAGTATTGCTATAATTAAGTTAATGAAAAGGTAAATCTGTCAAAAACTATTTTACCCATTCTAATCTCGAATAAACCGTATCATTCCATTTTCCAACCCTCCCTTCAATATCTTTCTCCTCAGTCCATCTCGATTTATTACCGTATCGGGTAATAAAACCCTTCCCCTCTTCGCAATATACTTAATCCAAGCCGATCTGCAAACGGTGGCCCGAGGTGTAGTCACGTGGTGTGTGCAGGACAATTGTGTGGCTGCAAAGGGTGGTGGCGAGGATGGTTAACGAGATGGGAAAATTTTCCGGGTAATATTAAATAGTTGGTTAAATGGAGGAGTGGGGAATAGTTGCAAACCGTTTACAAAATCTTCTTAACCTATTTACTAAATGTTTTAAAGGTCCCCCCTCCTTTCCAGAGTTAAACAGTTTTATGCCTTCATACTCTAACCCTTTCGTGTATCTTGAATATCCACTCACACAACCTTTCGCATCCACACCCACACTTATTGCCCTTCCCCTTGCTTTCTATATTCATACTCTTTTCCTTTTGCTTCCTTTTTCTTAATTTTTTCCATACCCATTCTCACTTTCCCTTACCTCACTTCGTCCCCTTTCCCTTTCCTCTCATCTCCTCCATTCTGCTCCCTCACCTCCGCTCCTTTCCCCTCTTCGCTACACAATTCCCAGTTTTCTCTTGCATTATCTAAGCACGCGTAGTCTGATTCATGCTTTAATAATCAGACTGTGGCTGCCGTGGCGTTTATTGAGGCTAGACTAGTGGTGGGTCAGCTTCTGCTTTCTTAATCATCAACTTTCCACCCGTTCACTTTCTCGCTTTCATTTTCCTCCACATTTCCTCTTTTCTATATTTCCTAAACTTTCCCTTCTTTTCATCTTCCCTTTTTCTTCTTTTCTCTTCACTTCCTTATTTCTTCTCCTCATTTATTCCGTCTTTTTCTCCCGCATAACTTCCTTCTCTTACACCCGTGTCGTTGTCTATTATCAGTATCTTCTTTATCACGCCCTCTTCCTCTTTCTTTCCTCCTCCTTCATATGACATATTCCTCACATTTTATCCTTCTTTTCTACCATCTCCCGTAATATCTTCCTCATTTTTCATCCATCCATCCCTCCATACATCACACCTTTTAATTTGTCCTTTTGACGTTCACGTCAATCATCTCCATTCTTCCTTCTCTTCACGACACTCCTCGTAACACCAACGCTCGTCCCTCATCTTTTATCATATCCTCTCTATAACCATAATCACCATCGTCATCGTCATCACTTCTACCACTTCTGCACATAACTTTGTCCGACCTTTTCCCGTAAACTTCAATTACTTATCTCATCTAACATTTTATCCTCACTATTAACTTTGACCAAACTTCTTTTACCTCTTCTCCTACACCACCTCAGTGTTAAATCTCTAATCGTTTGCGGATCACTTCCCTTAATATATTCACCCTTCTTACCTCCCTTGGCTATCATCATACTCTTCCTTTACATCAACTTCAAGATACCAGTGTAACCCTCAAGTGTCATTCTCAATTTCCTTCCCTCTCATCATGAGACAGGTTAACTTTAGCATTCCTAACGCCAACAAGGCTTCTGTTGCCATATCCACAGCTTTGTACGATCGTCGTGCTTTGGACTGCTCCTCCACGCTTCCCTTGATAAACTCGCTAAATCATCTTGCCTACCTTACTACATCCTCCGCACGAATCCGGGATATTCTCACTGTTGATGGCGGCGTTGAGCGTTTGGTTTTTATTCTTAAACAACGTCGTACTCGTGATATCCTTGATACTTGGAAATGGAATCTGGCCTTTCAATGCCTCGTGAATATTGGTGTACGTGGCAGCGAATCCGTTCGAACTCGCGTAGTTCAAGCTGATATGGTACCTGTTATTGCCACCGTTCTCGATAACTACTTACGTATAGTCGAGAGGTGCCGTGAACGTGCCGAAGCTCACATCCGTCGTGATACTGCAGTTGCCGCTGCTGCGAGCGCTGCTATGTCCGCCGGGTATAATTCTGTTCCCACCTCCGTGCCTGTGCCCGTCTCATCACTTACTCCTTTTTCTAACCGGCCCCCTTTACCATTCGATCTTACGCCTTCTACCTCAGTCGATACTTCACCTTCCCATCCTAACACGAACTCTGCATCGGGTGCAAGCTCCAGCTCTTATTCTGCTGCTACATCTTCACTGGCTTCTTCCTCCCTAGCCAATAATAATAATAATCATAACAACTTTGCTAATCTTAACTCATCCTCCCCAGGATCTATGGGATCTAGCTCTGCCACTAGTAGCACCGCTGTTACTACTGAACCAGTTACTCGGCACGCTTCAGAATACGTATCCACCCTTTCATCGTCACACTCTACACCTCTGGCTCAATCATTTACTACTCATTCCCACTCTCCAAGTCGCATTTTAACACGATTTGATGTTTCAACTCAGGAATCCGAGTCCCCTCAGTATGACTCTGATGCTGCCACTACTCTCGCCCCTTTGAGCCCGCCTCCATCCGAGCCCTCATACTTCCAATCTCATTCATTTGTTTCTTCGAATGCCTTTGCTTCACTCCTATCGTCGTCTGGTCCGACTAGTGCAGACACCTCCGTCGGTGCTGCTTACAGTAATTCGTACGATAGTTCAGTCAACCCAGTTAACTCGAATAATCCTACGCGTTCGACCACACCAGTATTTTCCAGCTCGAGGAACATTGACATAAATGCATCGGATGACGTAAACCCTACACTTCAGGATTCTAACGTATCTTCAGCCCGTTCGCGTGAACTAGATCATATACCCTCAATGTTACCCTCATTTCCCACCGAGTTGGCATCCCAGCCCCAATCCCCTACTACACCCAGCGCCCATATTCATCATTCACAAAGTTCTTCTTCCAGTTTATTGGCGTCAGGTAACATTTCTTTGCCAATGTCATCGAATGTTACACAAGTCCCGTCACCATTAATGCCTCTGGATTCATCTTCTGCTGCTTCATCGTCCGACGCATCTAGACATCGACATCAATTATCGGTGTCGGCAATTAGCGATGATGATTCGCCGGCTGTTGATGAGACTAGGTCTAGCTCCACCACGTTTGTTCCAATGGAAAATGATCCAGTGGTTGGGATACGGAATGGTATTCATATGCACGATATTGTTTCTAATCACCCCATACTCCACACGGGAACCGCACCGGTACGCTTACCTCCTAGTACTAATGCTACATCCGACGTACTTGGATTGCCACACCAATCAACGTTGGATGCGTCAAGTATGATTGATAACGTTCAAGTTTCCAATGAAACTGCATCTCCCTCAGGAACGGGAAGTTACTTTCCCTCGAATTTTTCTCTAAGTAGCGAAGGAGGAGAAGATGCCGATTCACAACAAGCAGCTCATACGCTATCTTGGCATTCCAGATTCCTGTTAGAATGCAACATACCGCTAGATGCATTAGCGGCGATGCCTCGAGATGAGGATGTTCTTATGTCTTTGCAATTGTTGGCCTACGTATCAAAGTATTGCAATTTAAGGACGTATTTTCAAAAGTCGCATATTGTTCCACAGTTAAGAATTCAATTAAATCCAATTGATGGGGGACTTTTAAATCGACACAATATGAAAGGTGGTTCATCGGTATTTAATAAATCAACGAGGTACAAAACATCGTCCGAGGGTATTGTAGGCGATGGAAGAGAGAACAGCGGAATCGGTTGTATGACCGATTTACCGAGTAAGGGGGGATCGCATACAACGGAAGTTGATGATTATGATTACAACAGTGATAATGAGTACGTTGAACCGGAAGAGTTGAATATATTTCCCTTGGTGGAGAGGTTTACAATCCGGTATCATAGTCAGGAGATGCAATACTGGGCGGGCGTAGTGATGCGAAATTTATGTCGGCGAGATGACACCCGGGGGGGAATTAGACAATGCGCATACTATCAATGTGGGAAATGGGAAGAGTATACCCGGCAATTTGCAAAGTGCCGAAGATGTCGAAGAACGAAATATTGTAGTAAGGAGTGCCAGAAGAATGCATGGGCATATCACCGACATTGGTGCGTTCAAGCTCAGCAATGAACGAAGTGTGATGGGGGTCCAAAATTTTCTAGTGGAGGTAGTCCAATGGGGCATTCATGGTCTGGTTGTTATGCGAATTGGAATATGGCAGAATATGATGGGATGTATGTACGTGGAATGAATGGCTATGACTGCTTCAGTTAAGATGGGAGAAAGAAGAGGGGTTCACGTAATTGAGAGGCTAAGGGGCGGGAGATGGAAGGACAATACATTTGATACCGTTATCGGGATTCACTGCGGCGAATTGACCCACATGGGTGATAAAGGCGACGCATGGAAGGGAAAGGACTAGTGTTTAGGGTACGTTGGGCGAGTGTAGGGAGATTTTGCTTATTTTTTTCTTTTGGATGATACATGATGATTTTTTAATTGCTGGTATGGTATAGTGAGAGAGTGGGGGAATATATAAATCTCGTGCGGGTATGCGTGTATGCTCGTGCGTATTTTTTCGAGGAAATATAGGCTGTGTTTTGAGTAGGACATTTTCGGATTGTACTACCACCACAGTAAATTATGAGAGAGCTGGAGTAACGATTGGGGAGACATTATTATGGATGATGGATTTGCGGACCAACACCCTGTATTGGTATTTGGTGGATGATGTGAGGATGAAAGAGCTTGGTGAGAAGGACATGGGTTAAAAGAGATTGGATGTAGTTGGGGAGCAGGAATGTGGTGAGAAGGGGATGGATGGATAGACGAGAGATTTTTAGTTTTTTATTTATCGTTCTTATTTTTTTACTTTTTTAAAAAAAGGCTTAAATGGAGTTTTTCTTTTTGTGCACGAAGTATTCGAATTCATTTTTATGCGTTAGTACGTGTGTGCAAAGGTAGATGCGGTAAGAGTTTGTAGGATGGAATTGGTAGTAGGTGTAAAGAAGGCAATATGGAGTGAAGTGAAAGGAGGGGGATAGGTAGGGAGATTGAAGGAGTTGGAGGGATTTGGTTGGGCAGGGGTGGAGTTGATAAGGCGCAAAGATGGGAGCATTATGGGATGATGGGTGCGGTTGATAGTTTGGAGCGATGAGCTAGGTTTGGAGTGAACGAATGGGAGAGTAAGTGAATAGAAGTGTTAGGATGGGTGAGTGATAGGTGCCGTGTAGGTGAGAAGTAGATAGGTGAGAATACGTATGCAAGGCGATATGCGAGGGATGATTAAGATTCGAGTATTTAAGATGTATAATGGGAAAGGTATGGACAATTCATGTGAGCAGATGTGTCATGCTGCTGGGACATTTTTTGGTGAAACTTTAATACATTTTTGGAAAATGAATGAATGAGGGAGGGAATGAAAAAGGTGAGGTAGTCAAGGATTGGATTGGATTGGGATTGATTGAATAGGATAGGATAGAAAGTAATAATGTAGCAGGGTATGGGATGAAGGATTGATGTTGAGCAAGTAATAAGCATGAGAAACAGACCGAAATAAAAACAGGGAAGTACTGATAGAATAAATAGAGTAATGTAGGTAAGGATATTGACAAGTTAATGATAACGTATAAATTAACAAATAATGGTGGAGTAGTTAACATTTGATGAACATGAAACCATTAACTAACCTGGATAGTAATGGCATGACATGAAGGGAAGACCAACCCTTAGAAAGAGAAGAAGCCCAACATTCCAATGTCCAAATCAGGCAACTTGGAAGATTGTCTGGAAAACGGAAAATCTCACTGGGTGCCCGATTTGGGCAGGAGCGACGCACGCGGGCGCGCAAGGCAGGGGCTGGGTTTTGGGGAGGGAAGGGGCGGCCGCAGCGGGCTCGACTGGAAGGTGCGCCGGTGCGGAAAAGCATTGTTCCGAGAGCGGCCCGGAGTTAATCCGCTGCCTGTTTTGCGTGGAAATCTTCCTTTTGCGGCAACTGCAGCAACTCTTCCTTTTTTGGTTTTCTTCGCTTCTCGTTTCCCGGTTCCTTTAAATTTATCTCGTCCAAGACTTGTTCCCCCTTGTATCTCTTCTGTTCATCTCCCATTTCCTTCTTTCTTTCCCCTCCCTTCGTGTATCTTTAGCTTTGATTATCTTATACGTATCTATTCCCATGACTCGCTTTTCCCTTTTTCATCCCACCCATCGTTTTATCCGTTTCTTCTCCCTATTCTTCTTCTATTATTTCTCTTCATCCCATTTTCACCCTTTTCTCTCTCATCTACTATTCTCTTCTTTCTAGAGAAATGCCGTTTCAATTATTCATCATCTCTCGTTCGTTTTCCTGTATTCTTATCCGTTTACTTTCCTTTCACCATAATTTGTATATGCCTTTCCTACATTAATACATTTTTACACTCTTACTCACTCACCCACCTACCCATACACTGTCTTTCTCTTCCCCTTCCGTCTCTCACTATACCATACCAGCAATTAAAAAATCATCATGTATCATCCAAAAGAAAAAAATAAGCAAAATCTCCCTACACTCT